>SIJG01000090.1:191124-211186 GCA_023374025.1 Heterodera schachtii | reverse complement strand
CTGTAATGTTTCTCCGCCTATTCTCTTCGCATTTCTCCTTTCCCCAGTGATCAGTTAGTTCTTGAGCAGACTTCAATTTATTATTCCTTTTCTCGCTTCGTGTAAATCCAACAACGAGTGAATAAATATTTCTACAGTCAGTGAGTCGTTGGGATTTTGGGGCTTAGTCGTATAATGAAGAATCTGAAAGAATTTTTTTTTTTGCGAAACCAATCCCTGAAGAGTTACAGATCCGGAACTGAATGTTCAAATAGCTTCGGGCTTCTGAAAATGACATTAATAAAAAAATTAAAAAATTTTAAACCGGTTCAATCGAAAAACGGGAAAACTGTCAAATTTGGAAAATTGAATTTTGCTTATTGGGCGGCCAGTAAGTGTGGCGAGACCCGCCGGGCTTAGGAAAGTGCTGTCTGAAAACCTGGATTTTTCCTTCGCCCTCCGTCTCGCCCCACTAATTGTTCCGTCTTCTCGTGCTCCTTTTAGCGTAGTTAAAACCTGAAAGGGTTTTTAGTCCAATAAATTTTTTTATCAATGTTATTTTCAGAAGTTTTTGAAGAAACATAACTTGTAACTTTCATTTTCCTAAAAATTCTTTCGGATCCGTGATTACATGCCCGGAGGAACCGATTGATACTTATTATTCTGCATTTTTATACGTTTTAATTCAATGGACGGAGTCCCAAAGGCATTGACCGTTTCTGTTCCTGTCTGTTTTTATTAATTTGACAAAGTTATATGGGTCTTTAAGGGCCGGCGGTTTTAAAAAGTGTAATTAGTTCAATAAATGTACGGTAAATTCGGCCTTTTGACAAAAATATTAAAAAATCAAATTTTACAGTATTCTTCAATTTTACCAAAAGGGGCAAAGGTGCAGAATTGCGGTCACGATTGAAAAAAAATTCAAAAAGCATCTTTTCGGGATAAAGAAAGAAATTATGCTACAGTTTGAAATGTTCCCTTGTAAACGTTTTCTATTTCCCTGCAAAATTTCATTGGTATTAAACGAAAGCTTAAAGTGTCAGGAATTTATAATACATGAAAAGAGCAAATAAAGAATGATATTAAGAAAAAAAAAGAATTCAAAGAGAAAACAAAAGTGATTAATGTTCTGTAATACATTTTAAAAAATAGGAAAACTTAATCTTATATACATAAAAAAGAAAAAAAAGATTAAGGGTCGGAGAATCAACAAATTATTGAATGGAAATAGGCTTCAAAATGATCAGATCAATTTGTTATCAATAAGCTCAAAATAACCGATCATTAATCAAAAAATAATTCATTTTCGCACAATTCAATTCCCATTTCTTTTGTTTTGAGCGGCTTCTTCTTCTTCTGCTGGTGGAGACAATGGCCTAATTAAAGAAAACTATTTGAATGGGACGAACACTTACAAATTAGGTAAAAGGAAACGTAAAATCAATTTTTGGTTGCCAGATTTTTAAATTTGGTAAAAATAAATAAAAAATTTAAAAAATAGCAAAATTTTCAAAAAAAAATTACTCACCCAATGCAATTGATGTCGCCATTCAAATAAAAGAAAATTTTGTTTGAATTGTCTTCCCAATTTTCCAACTGAATCGCCGCCGTCCCCTCAAAAATTGGACATCGCTTCATTCTCCATGAGCTAGTAAACTCCACATCTCCCCCTTCTTGCTGCAAGATCAGCTTTTCGTTGGTCCGTCCGTTCACCAATTCAAATGGCTCAATTGTCGGTGAACATTTTATTACAAGAAAAATATTGTAATTGACAGAAGAATCGGTGGCACGGAGAAATGCCTAAACAAATTATATTAATCTTTTTTAAGCAGAGGACAATGTGTATTGGAAAGAAAGTATCCAAATCTCGCAAAAAAACAAAAAAAGTAAAGAGATATGAGGAGAAGCCCAAGAAATATCAATAAATATAAATTGGGGAGGCGGGGGGGGGGGAGCAGTAGCGACGTTTTCTCGTGAAAGAATGTGCGACCGGTGCACATGCACATGCAGCGAGCGCATCATCAGCAAGCAGAGCAAGCAGCAGATGTGTAAATAAATGAATGAATGTATTCGGGGGGGGGGGGGATTGATTACGGGTTTTTTACAGATAGCGCAAATTTACGAAGGCGAGGATCAGTCGGAATGATCGCTGATCAGCCAGCCGATCAGCTAAGCTGAGTATGTATAGTGAGTGAGTTAGGACCATAAAGAAAGCGAAAAATGAATTATAAACAAATAAGACAAAAGTAATTGTCTTACATTTTAAGTTTAGAAATAAAAAAAAATTTACATAAAAAAATTTAGAATCAAAAAAAAAATAAATAAAAATTGCCTGTTTTCGATTAAAAAAAAGATTTGCGTCTGTAAATGAGGAGGATAATGACCGATATTATAAAAAAAAATCATTAGGGAATGGGCAAATCTAAAAACCCAAATCTTCCTTACAATAATTTCAAAAAAAAAATTTGTTTTTTTTAATAGAAAATTATTGTAAGATCTAATAAAAAAAAATAGTAAAAAAAAAATTTAATTTAATTTTCTTGCAATCTCGCACAAAAATCTTAATTAAAATTAATTTAAAAAAAAATATTTTTGTTGCTTCAATTCACTTCAAATACACATGCAGTTGAGCTGGAAAAGCATTCTTTTTTTCACACCCAGCAGCAACACATTGTTTCTCATTTGTTCAACAACAAATTATTCGTTTTGTTTTGGTCGTCTCAATCGGCGGACGAAAAGTGAATAAATGGGGGACAGGCAGAAAATCCTGTTCTTACGGGGGTAATTGTGCTGTGCTGTTGCTGCTGATCACCTCGATTAGTCAGCTGTTGGATGTGCGAATATTTTGTGAATTTTGTCAAGAAAAAAAGTGTAATTAAAAAATGTACAAAAATTATAAATATAAATTAGAAATTAACAATATAAGTAGGGTTCCTCATCGACCTTTGGGGTGAGAAAATCGGGAATTGGTAAGGTAATTTCTTGGGAATTTTGTAAAAAAATGCCGGTTAGTAAATTTTAATAGTCAAAAAAATTTTTAAACAAAAAAGTTTAAATAAATCATTTAAAGCCATTCTCACCATAATTGAAGTGTGTAATCCACAAAATTTGCAATAAATTTTGGTACAAAATTTTAGCCAGTGCAGAAAGAAAAATTGCTCAGAAAATATATGAATACAAGCTATTTTTTGCAAGTCTGAACACATCCAATATATTTGCTATTCTGAGAAAAAAAATATGACCGAAACAACTGAAAAATTAAATATGAAAAATGTAAATGAGAAAAAATAAAATTGGTAAAAAAATATTGAAAAAAAATTTAAAATTAGAATAAAAAATAATTTGAAAAAAAGATATGGTTCAAAAATAAAAATTGGATATGGAAGATAAAATATATTAAAATAAAATAAATAGGAATAATTATTTAACTGATAAGATAAAATGGAAATGGTAAAAATTATAATGTAAATAATAATTGAAATTTTTTGAATAAACTCTGTTAACAAATCGCATTAAAATTCGAGATGGATTTGATGGACGGCGAGAAGAATGATGAAAAGCCAGAGGGAGAAGCATGGTGAAGCAAGCCATCATTGAGCATTGACAAAGGAAAAGCATTGACAAAATTAGGAAGGGCAGTGGGGGGGGGAGGAGGGGTGATCACATCACTGATGAAAGACAAAGAGATACAAGCGCCATTCATTGATTAATTAGGCAGTTTAAGGGGTGGGAAATGGGATGACAAATGAAGATAATAATGAATGGAAATAATAAATAATTAATTAGTCAAGCGATTGGACGAAAAATAAACAAACAAACAAACAAACAAACAATATTTCTTATTTTATTTTATACCAATTTATTTTATTGTTTGACAATAAAATTGATGAAAAAGAAAGCAAAGGTCGGAATGAATGGAAAGGGATAAAATTAAACGGATTTTAGTGGCTTGCGAAAATATTTTTAAATCTACAAAAAGCTGGGAAAATCGCAAAAAAGTGGGAGAGGGGTGAGAGAGCCATTTGCGATGAATGAAATTGAAAAGGAAGGAATGAATGAATGATTTATTGTGGTAAAGCCGGGGAAAAAGCGGCGAAAAGCGGGGCCATCCCTATGAATCGGTGAAAAATTTTGGGTGTAGGAATCCGATCAGCTTTTTTTGAAATTTGAAAAAAAGTTGGAAATTTTCGGAAATTTTTTTTTGATTTTTTATATATAAATTTTTTTCGGTTATTATAGAAAATATTAAAATTGACGCAAAAAAAAATTAAAGTGCTCATTTGATTGACGTTTGTCAGCTCTCGTGACAAAAAGAGTTAAGCAAAAATTACAGAAAATTTTTGTGACAAATTAAACAAAATTACAGCAAATTTTTCTTCAGCTAACACTCGCCCGGCCGCTTTTTGATTTAGAGTTTTTTTTTCTATTACTGCATTTGTTGGGCCAGCAATTTTTTATTTAAAAGTATATGTAATTTTTGCGTGGAATTGTTGACGTATTGTGATGAGGAAAATTGTAGACAAAGAACCTCTTTCTTCACCAAAATTTTGGCCAACTTCACTCAGCAAATTCCTATTGTGTACTACCTTTATTGGCCAGCAATTTTTTACTGCTATAAGAACATTAAGCATTTGCCGGAATTGTTGGCGTTTAATGAGGAAAGATTACAGTAATAAATATAAAAAACAATGACAAAGGCAAGAGGGGGCAATTGATTTGTATTTAATCAACGATATGGCCAAGGGAAAGGCCAATAAAGCACTCATTTGCTTGGAAGGTACTCACTAAATTTCATTAGTTTTATTGCTCAATTTTAGGAATTCATTTTTCCACCCTTTCTGATCACAAATCCCACCACTCTTCAAACTAATTCTGCCCTTCACAATTTTCAACATGAACTTTTGGCTCGCACTTTGGTATGTTAATTGAGGGCAACTAACATAAATTAACCCTTGAAAATGGAAATCAAAAAGCAATGATTTTTAGCGGTTTGAAATGGCCCAAACATAAAAATGGAAAAGAGCAAATTTTAATCATTTTAAATGGGGTCAAATAATGATTTTTTTGACCATATTTAGTCTGTTCGCAGCTTTCATCAGCGCGTTTGACTGTGGAAGCAGCGATGGCCCTGACGCAAAAATGGACTCGGCGGAAGAGATGATCAGGGAATGGGCTGAAAAGCAGAAATGCGACCCAAAGTTAGTTTATAAAATGTTTTTTTAATAATATTTATTCATTTTAAGTAACTAATAAGCCTAGTGTTTTGTGTGATTTTTAGTCATAGACTTAATAAAATTCATTATAATTCTCATAATTTTCAAAATTTATCCCAAAAATTGCCAACAGTGCTGTATTCCATGATGAAATTTATCCCAAAAATTGCCAACAGTACCATATTCCATGATGAGGCAACTCCCAAGCACAGACTGGTCGGCGCCAGAAGAGACGAAATTGCCAAAAAGGAAGGACAAAACATGAACAAAATGCTGTGACAGTGATAAAAATTGATCAAAATTTTCCCAATTTGAATTAATAAAAGCGAAAAGGCAATTAAATTCTTTTTTTTGTTTATCATTTTTATTTTTTTGCCGCTATTAAAATTCAAGATTTTATGGTTTTCTGTACATTAGCTTTTTTCGCCCACCTCCTCTCTCCAAAAATATAATTACCGTACAATTTAAGTGGTTCATCCTACAGTATAGAAATGTGGGAACGTGCCGGGCCGGGAGGGAAAATGTCCGAAAAGTCCCATTATTTATTACCGAATTTCCCCCTTTTAATTTCCCTTTTATTTCCAAATGCCGAATTGAGTTTTATTATTTATTAACGAAAATAAGAAAATAAATATAAATAAAATATTTAAAATAAGTGCCATGTTGATTGAAATTAGAAAAGGGAAGGATTGATTGGATTTTGGGAGTACCATTGGTAAAGAATTTGCCCTGGAGGGATTGAAGATTGAATTCCTTGGGATGAGAAAAGCCCTGAGGGGAAGGGGAAGAAGCCCTGGGGGAAAGGGACGGAGGGGAGAGGCCGAGTGAATTATGGATTTACGTGCTCTTCCTCTCTCCCTCCTCCGATTGGTGTGATCGGAGTGCCTTTTGTACGTGTAAAAGTGTCCGTAAGTGGCGGAAGGATACGGAAAAGGGGAACGGATGTGAAATGGATAAGAGGGAGATTGAACGGGAGATAAGGTGGGAAAAGAGAAATGTGTTAACGGGAGGAGGAAAATTCGCCTAATTGAGTCCCGGGGTTTTTGAGTAAATTGGGAGGGGGTTGTGGGTTACACCTCCGACGCCATCGGAAGACCGTCCCTGGTCTTTGCTGAGGGTAGATGGTGAAAGATAAGAGGAGATATGAATGTGGCCACCGAAAACGGAATCATCAAATTTATCATCATATCATCTTTTCCTTCTTTATCGAATTCATGTCCATCTGTGATTTAATTGCGCAGTGTAGACCAGGCGCCAAAGATGTTTTAGAAGTGTCAAGGGATCTGAGCGCAAACCCAAAGTGAAGTGCAAAGAAAACTGAAATAAAATTTATTAGAGTTCATTAAAATTTGGTTAGGGTTTGGTTGTAAAGGAGGAAAGCTAGAATGCCATGGCACGCAAAATAGGTAGTGAGTGAGGAGGGGAAGGAACTATCGGGAGGCATTATGCTGTTGCGTCGTTTATGAATGCAGGGTGTGAGAAATTGGTTTTGTAAATTGACATGGAAACTGCGTTGGGGAATGGAGTGATGTCAAAAAAAAAAAAAAATTTTTTAAATAATAATTTGGGACAGAATTATAATTGCTTTTCTGCAAGAAATCCCGTTGAGGAAAATCAGCGTGTTCTTTTTTTTATAGAATGGTTGGATTTTAGGGTTCACTTGGAAAACAAAACGTTAATTTCGGGATTTTGATGCAAAAGGATGAACAGATTAATTCTTCAGCTAACTAAACAATTAGGAAACGAAGCGGAAATTAGGATTGAAAACTAATGATTAAATTCAAAAATTTAGAAAAATAGGGCAGAAACTCTGAAATGGAAACTTGTGGGTTGGGGAATTGAGATGATAATTTAGCCCTTTTTTTACTAATTGAAAACTATTTATCTGGGAATGTGGTGGCTTTTATGCAATATATCCCTTTGAGGAAAATCGCTTTACTTTTTTTTTAAGAATGGTTGTATTTTGGGCTTCATGGAAAAACAAAACACTAATTTCGGGATTAATAAATTCAAGAAAAAATAGGGCAGTTTTAAAAGCGATAACATACGAAATTAATTTCAGTATAGTGTATCGTTTAATGCTTTTTGATATTAAAGTAAAAAGGAATTAATTACGAAAAATTCAAATGGAAAAATTTAAATTAATCAAAAGGGGAAAAATCATGGATTTAAGGAGGTTAAACTGAGAAAGGAGCTAGGATTTTAGTTGTTTTTTTAGCAAGATAACCCAGTGAGGGTAATCCACTTGTTTTTGTATTTGGAATTTGCATAACATAGGAATTTTGGTACTTGAAGGTTTAATTTAATTGAAATTGATTTAAAAAATTTAGGGATAGTATTTTGACCAATTAATTCGGAAGGGTAAAAGAGAAGGATGGAGCGATAAGGCCACGAAAAATAAAAGTTATCAGTTTTATTATGATTCTCTGGATGCTACTATGTAGTAACCAGGATGTACTTGAGTTTTGGAAGTTTAAACTTTAAAAAATAAGTTAAGTTCGGTGGCTAAAAATGAGTGTGAGGGTGTGTAAAATAATATGTAAAGTGTAGAACTTCCCTGAAAACTGTGGAAGCGCAATTTTTGCCTTATTAAATGTAGAATACGAGAAACGGCTGATGCGCGAAATGGCCTGAAAAACTGAATGTTTGATGCACGGAAATGTGAATTATAAACAAATAAGACAAAAGTAATTGTCTTACATTTTAAGTTTAGAAATAAAAAAAAAATTTACATAAAAAAATTTAGAATCAAAAAAAAAATAAATAAAAATTGCCTGTTTTCGATTAAAAAAAAGATTTGCGTCTGTAAATGAGGAGGATAATGACCGATATTATAAAAAAAATCATTAGGGAATGGGCAAATCTAAAAACCCAAATCTTCCTTACAATAATTTCAAAAAAAAATGCTTTTTTTTGAATAGAAAATTATTGTAAGATCTAATAAAAAAAAATAGTAAAAAAAAAATTTAATTTAATTTTCTTGCAATCTCGCACAAAAATCTTAATTAAAACTAATTTTAAAAAATATATTTTTTGTTGCTTCAATTCACTTCAAATACACATGCAGTTGAGCTGGAAAAGCATTCTTTTTTTCACACCCAGCAGCAACAAATTGTTTCTCATTTGTTCAACAACAAATTATTCGTCTTGTTTTGGTCTTCTCAATCGGCGGACGAAAAGTGAAGAAATGGGGGGACAGACAGAAAATCACTGTTCTTACTGGGGTAATTGTGCTGTGCTGTTGCTGCTGATCACCTCGATCAGTCAGCTGTTGGATGTGCGAATATTTTGTGAATTTTGTCAGGAAAAATTGGAATTAAAAAAATGTACAAAAATTATAAATATAAATTAGAAATTAACAATATAAGTAGGGTTCCTCATCGACCTTTGGGGTGAGAAAATCGGCAATTGGTAAAGTAATTTCATGGGAATTTTGTAAAAAATGCCGGCTAGTAAATTTTAATAGTCCAAAAAAATTTTTAAACAAAAAAGTTTAAATAAATCATTTAAAGCCATTCTCACCATAATTGAAGTGTGTAATTCACAAAATTTGCAATAAATTTTGGTACAAAATTTTAGCCAATGGAGAAAGAAAAATTGCTCAAAAACATATATGAATACAAGCTATTTTTTGCAAGTCTGAACACATACAATATATTTGCTATTCTAAGAAAAAAAAATATATGACCGAAACAACTGAAAATTAAATATGAAAAATGTAAATGAGAAAAAATAAAATTGGTAAAAAAATATTGAAAGAAAATTTAAATTAAATTATAATAAAAATATTTGAAAAAAAGATATGGTTCAAAAATAAAAATTGGATATGGAAGATAAAATATATTAAAATAAAATAAATAGGAATAATTATTTAACTGATAAGATAAAATGGAAATGGTAAAAATTATAATGTAAATAATAATTGAAATTTTTTTGAATAAACTCTGTTAACAAATCGCATTAAAATTCGAGATGGATTTGATGGACGGCGAGAAGAATGATGAAAAGCCAGAGGGAGAAGCATGGTGAAGCAAGCCATCATTGAGCATTGACAAAGGAAAAGCATCGACAAAATTAGGAAGGGCAGTGGGGGGGGGGAGGAGGGGTGATCACATCACTGATGAAAGACAAAGAGATACAAGCGCCATTCATTGATTAATTAGCCAGTTTAAGGGGTGGGAAATGGGATGACAAATGAAGATAATAATGAATGGAAATAATAAATAATTAATTAGTCAAGCGATTGGACGAAAAATAAACAAACAACAAACAACAAACAATATTTCTTATTTTATTTTATACCAATTTATTTTATTGTTTGACAATAAAATTGATGAAAAAGAAAGCAAAGGTCGGAATTAATGGAAAGGGATAAAATTAAACGGATTTTTGTGGCTTGCGAAAATATTTTAGGACTACGAAAAGCTGGGAAAGTCGCAAAAAAGTGGGAGAGGGGTGAGAGAGCCATTTGCGATGAATGAAATTGAAAAGGAAGGAATGAATGAATGATTTATTGTGGTAAAGCGGGGGAAAAAGCGGCGAAAAGCGGGGCCATCCCTATGAATCGGGGAAAAATTTTGGGCGTCGGATGCCGATTACCTTTTTTTGAAATTTGAAAAAAAGTTGGAAATTTTCGGAAATTTTTTTTTGATTTTTTATATATACATTTTTTACGGTTATAATAGAAAATATTAAAATTGACGCAAAAAAAAATTAAAGTGCTCATTTGATTGACGTTTGTCAGCTCTCGTGACAAAAAGAGTTAAGCAAAAATTACAGAAAATTTTTGTCACAAATTAAGCAAAATTACAGCAAATTTTTCTTCAGCTAACACTCGCCCGGCCGCTTTTTGATTTAGAGTTTTTTTTTCTATTACTGCATTTGTTGGGCCAGCAATTTTTTATTTAAAAGTATAAATAATTGTAGACAAAGAACCTCTTTCTTCACCAAAATTTTGGCCAACTTCACTCAGCAAATTCCTATTGTGTACTACCTTTATTGGCCAGCAATTTTTTACTGCTATAAGAACATTAAGCATTTGCCGGAATTGTTGGCGTTTAATGAGGAAAGATTACAGTAATAAATATAAAAAACAATGACAAAGGCAAGAGGGGGCAATTGATTTGTATTTAATCAACGATATGGCCAAGGGAAAGGCCAATAAAGCACTCATTTGCTTGGAAGGTACTCACTAAATTTCATTAGTTTTATTGCTCAATTTAGGAATTCATTTTTCCACCCTTTCTGATCACAAATCCCACCACTCTTCAAACTAATTCTGCCCTTCACAATTTTCAACATGAACTTTTGGCTCGCACTTTGGTATGTTAATTGAGGGCAACTAACATAAATTAACCCTTGAAAATGGAAATCAAAAAGCAATGATTTTTAGCGGTTTGAAATGGCCCAAACATAAAAATGGAAAAGAGCAAATTTTAATCATTTTAAATGGGGTCAAATAATGATTTTTTTGACCATATTTAGTCTGTTCGCAGCTTTCATCAGCGCGTTTGACTGTGGAAGCAGCGATGGCCCTGACGCAAAAATGGACTCGGCGGAAGAGATGATCAGGGAATGGGCTGAAAAGCAGAAATGCGACCCAAAGTTAGTTTATAAAATGTTTTTTTAATAATATTTATTCATTTTAAGTAACTAATAAGCCTAGTGTTTTGTGTGATTTTTAGTCATAGACTTAATAAAATTCATTATAATTCTCATAATTTTCAAAATTTATCCCAAAAATTGCCAACAGTGCTGTATTCCATGATGAAATTTATCCCAAAAATTGCCAACAGTACCATATTCCATGATGAGGCAACTCCCAAGCACAGACTGGTCGGCGCCAGAAGAGACGAAATTGCCAAAAAGGAAGGACAAAACATGAACAAAATGCTGTGACAGTGATAAAAATTGATCAAAATTTTCCCAATTTGAATTAATAAAAGCGAAAAGGCAATTAAATTCTTTTTTTTGTTTATCATTTTTATTTTTTTGCCGCTATTAAAATTCAAGATTTTATGGTTTTCTGTACATTAGCTTTTTTCGCCCACCTCCTCTCTCCAAAAATATAATTACCGTACAATTTAAGTGGTTCATCCTACAGTATAGAAATGTGGGAACGTGCCGGGCCGGGAGGGAAAATGTCCGAAAAGTCCCATTATTTATTACCGAATTTCCCCCTTTTAATTTCCCTTTTATTTCCAAATGCCGAATTGAGTTTTATTATTTATTAACGAAAATAAGAAAATAAATATAAATAAAATATTTAAAATAAGTGCCATGTTGATTGAAATTAGAAAAGGGAAGGATTGATTGGATTTTGGGAGTACCATTGGTAAAGAATTTGCCCTGGAGGGATTGAAGATTGAATTCCTTGGGATGAGAAAAGCCCTGAGGGGAAGGGGAAGAAGCCCTGGGGGAAAGGGACGGAGGGGAGAGGCCGAGTGAATTATGGATTTACGTGCTCTTCCTCTCTCCCTCCTCCGATTGGTGTGATCGGAGTGCCTTTTGTACGTGTAAAAGTGTCCGTAAGTGGCGGAAGGATACGGAAAAGGGGAACGGATGTGAAATGGATAAGAGGGAGATTGAACGGGAGATAAGGTGGGAAAAGAGAAATGTGTTAACGGGAGGAGGAAAATTCGCCTAATTGAGTCCCGGGGTTTTTGAGTAAATTGGGAGGGGGTTGTGGGTTACACCTCCGACGCCATCGGAAGACCGTCCCTGGTCTTTGCTGAGGGTAGATGGTGAAAGATAAGAGGAGATATGAATGTGGCCACCGAAAACGGAATCATCAAATTTATCATCATATCATCTTTTCCTTCTTTATCGAATTCATGTCCATCTGTGATTTAATTGCGCAGTGTAGACCAGGCGCCAAAGATGTTTTAGAAGTGTCAAGGGATCTGAGCGCAAACCCAAAGTGAAGTGCAAAGAAAACTGAAATAAAATTTATTAGAGTTCATTAAAATTTGGTTAGGGTTTGGTTGTAAAGGAGGAAAGCTAGAATGCCATGGCACGCAAAATAGGTAGTGAGTGAGGAGGGGAAGGAACTATCGGGAGGCATTATGCTGTTGCGTCGTTTATGAATGCAGGGTGTGAGAAATTGGTTTTGTAAATTGACATGGAAACTGCGTTGGGGAATGGAGTGATGTCAAAAAAAAAAAAAAAATTTTTTAAATAATAATTTGGGACAGAATTATAATTGCTTTTCTGCAAGAAATCCCGTTGAGGAAAATCAGCGTGTTCTTTTTTTTATAGAATGGTTGGATTTTAGGGTTCACTTGGAAAACAAAACGTTAATTTCGGGATTTTGATGCAAAAGGATGAACAGATTAATTCTTCAGCTAACTAAACAATTAGGAAACGAAGCGGAAATTAGGATTGAAAACTAATGATTAAATTCAAAAATTTAGAAAAATAGGGCAGAAACTCTGAAATGGAAACTTGTGGGTTGGGGAATTGAGATGATAATTTAGCCCTTTTTTTACTAATTGAAAACTATTTATCTGGGAATGTGGTGGCTTTTATGCAATATATCCCTTTGAGGAAAATCGCTTTACTTTTTTTTTAAGAATGGTTGTATTTTGGGCTTCATGGAAAAACAAAACACTAATTTCGGGATTAATAAATTCAAGAAAAAATAGGGCAGTTTTAAAAGCGATAACATACGAAATTAATTTCAGTATAGTGTATCGTTTAATGCTTTTTGATATTAAAGTAAAAAGGAATTAATTACGAAAAATTCAAATGGAAAAATTTAAATTAATCAAAAGGGGAAAAATCATGGATTTAAGGAGGTTAAACTGAGAAAGGAGCTAGGATTTTAGTTGTTTTTTTAGCAAGATAACCCAGTGAGGGTAATCCACTTGTTTTTGTATTTGGAATTTGCATAACATAGGAATTTTGGTACTTGAAGGTTTAATTTAATTGAAATTGATTTAAAAAATTTAGGGATAGTATTTTGACCAATTAATTCGGAAGGGTAAAAGAGAAGGATGGAGCGATAAGGCCACGAAAAATAAAAGTTATCAGTTTTATTATGATTCTCTGGATGCTACTATGTAGTAACCAGGATGTACTTGAGTTTTGGAAGTTTAAACTTTAAAAAATAAGTTAAGTTCGGTGGCTAAAAATGAGTGTGAGGGTGTGTAAAATAATATGTAAAGTGTAGAACTTCCCTGAAAACTGTGGAAGCGCAATTTTTGCCTTATTAAATGTAGAATACGAGAAACGGCTGATGCGCGAAATGGCCTGAAAAACTGAATGTTTGATGCACGGAAATGGCCTGGAATTGAATGTCGGATGCGCAAATGGCCTGGAATTTGAATGTTTGATGTCCGAAATGTCCTGGAAATTGAATGTTGAATGCGAGGGAATGGCCTGAAATTTGATTGTTGGATGCGCAAATGGCCTGAAATTTGAATGTTTGATGCTCAAATGGCCTGGAATTTGAATGTTGGATGTGCAAAGGGCCTGGAATTGGAATGTTTGATGTGCAAATGGCCTGGAATTTGAATGTTGGATGTGCAAATGGCCTGGAATTGGAATGTTTGATGTGCAAATGGCCTGGAATTGAATGTTGTATGAGAGGAAAATGGCCTGGAATTGGAATGTTTGATGTGCAAATGGCCTGGAATTTGAATGTTGGATGTGCAAATGGCCTGGAATTGGAATGTTTGATGTGCAAATGGCCTGGAATTTGAATGTTGGATGTGCAAATGGCCTGGAATTGAATGTTGTATGAGAGGAAAATGGCCTGGAATTTGAATGTTTGATGCTCAAATGGCCTGGAATTTGAATGTTTGATGTCCGAAATGTCCTGGAAATTGAATGTTGAATGCGAGGGAATGGCCTGAAATTTGATTGTTGGATGCGCAAATGGCCTGAAATTGGAATGTTTGATGTGCAAATGGCCTGGAATTTGAATGTTGGATGTGCAAATGGCCTGGAATTGGAATGTTTGATGTGCAAATGGCCTGGAATTGAATGTTGTATGAGAGGAAAATGGCCTGGAATTGGAATGTTTGATGTGCAAATGGCCTGGAATTTGAATGTTGGATGTGCAAATGGCCTGGAATTGGAATGTTTGATGTGCAAATGGCCTGGAATTTGAATGTTGGATGTGCAAATGGCCTGGAATTGAATGTTGTATGAGAGGAAAATGGCCTGGAATTTGAATGTTTGATGCTCAAATGGCCTGGAATTTGAATGTTGGATGTGCAAATGGCCTGTAATTGGAATGTTTGATGTGCAAATGGCCTGGAATTTGAATGTTGGATGTGCAAATGGCCTGGAATTGGAATGTTTGATGTGCAAATGGCCTGGAATTTGAATGTTGGATGTGAGGGAAATGGCCTGGATTTGAATTTTGGATGCGCAAATGGCCGGATTTGAATGTTGTGTGCGAGGGAATGGCCTGGATTTGAATGTTTGATGCGCAAATGTTCTGGAAATTGAAAGTTGGATGCGCGAATTGTCCTGAAAACGGGATTTTCGATGTTGAAAGGAGGGGGGGGGGCTTGAGCTTTTTATCAGAATGTGGGTGGAAATTGGAAGAAAATGGCCATTGAATTAAGGGGGGGGGGGGGGGAAATCCGCCCTGCTAATCGAGAAGCTTTGAACTCCAAGACAGCTGTTATTTGCAAGAAGTCGGAGATGGAATTGAACAACTAATTGCGGCGGCACATGAATGTTGTGGGGAAGACCAAAAAGTGAAGGAAGGGGAAAAATGAGCGAAAAAAAAAATTGTGAATTAGGAAGAAATAGAGATGAAATGGGACAATGTTACCCAGAGAGAGGGTGGAAAGGTTGTCATTCGACAACCATCCGGTGCTACCAGAAATGTGGGAACGTGCCGGGCCGGGAGGGAAAATGTCCGAAAAGTCCCATTATTTATTACCGAATTTCCCCCTTTTAATTTCCCTTTTATTTCCAAATGCCGAATTGAGTTTTATTATTTATTAACGAAAATAAGAAAATAAATATAAATAAAATATTTAAAATAAGTGCCATGTTGATTGAAATTAGAAAAGGGAAGGATTGATTGGATTTTGGGAGTACCATTGGTAAAGAATTTGCCCTGGAGGGATTGAAGATTGAATTCCTTGGGATGAGAAAAGCCCTGAGGGGAAGGGGAAGAAGCCCTGGGGGAAAGGGACGGAGGGGAGAGGCCGAGTGAATTATGGATTTACGTGCTCTTCCTCTCTCCCTCCTCCGATTGGTGTGATCGGAGTGCCTTTTGTACGTGTAAAAGTGTCCGTAAGTGGCGGAAGGATACGGAAAAGGGGAACGGATGTGAAATGGATAAGAGGGAGATTGAACGGGAGATAAGGTGGGAAAAGAGAAATGTGTTAACGGGAGGAGGAAAATTCGCCTAATTGAGTCCCGGGGTTTTTGAGTAAATTGGGAGGGGGTTGTGGGTTACAGTATGTAAATTGCTTCAATACTGTTTCAATGAAAATTTTTTATGATCATTTTGCTGAATTTAAGGGATGAAGGAAGCTGATTTGCTGATTTTAGAAAATTTATGATTATGTTGATTTTTTGAAATTTAAAATCTTAACAATATTTAAAATGTTTAAATTTATCCTCGGCTGGGCCTTTCTGCACCGCTGGGCCCCAAAAAATTTAATAATAATAATAAATTTTTAGTGGATTTTTTGAAATTAATTATTTTTTTCTTAATTTTTATAAAAATATTAAATTGTTATTCATTCAACTACTTCATAAATTTTAATAAATGAAAATTTATGAAAAATAAAATTTTATGTTGGAAGTTTATATTATTTATAACTTTGGCAAACAAATGATAAAAACTAAAAATTATTGCAACAATTTAAAAAATATTATTTGAAATTAGCAATTTTTATTAATGCCCCTAAAATCATTCTTTTCCATATTATTTAATAAAAATTTCCGCTTTTTGCTGCTTCTTTGGTTTTCTAATTTATGAGCGGAAATGAATTCACAATAAATTTTTCGTGACTTTGGCGGCTATTTGCTTAAAATCGGTTTCAAATCAAAATCCATTGAAATGACATAAACGTCTCAATTATTTGAAAAATTAATAATTATTTATAAATTTCTCCAACAAATTATGAATCTTTCCAATCTGAACACTAATCAAAATCAATGGTAGTGTCAAGCTGTTATGTTGTCGGTGGTTTTTCTGGTCCAATGCAATTAACTATTGGACAAGCGTTTTCCAATTAGTTTCGAACTTCGAACATCGATGGTCAACTTGTGATGTGCGAGATTTTTAGGAAATTGTGAGATTTTGCCAAATCTCAAAAATGGAAATATTATTTTATTCAAACGCACTGTCGCTAAAATAAAGAATTTTTCTTTTCGCCATTTTTAATGTTCAATATCCAATATTCAGGACTTTTTGTCACTGTTTTGTCTTTATTTTGGCATTTACTTACTTTTTCATTAACTATTTCGAAATCTGATTTTTCATCACTAAAATCACCACCCTAATGATCCACACATCAATTAAAAAATTCCCAATTTGTCACCGAAACTCAATTTCATTAAAAATTTCGAATTTTGCCAACGTTGGCACCAAAACTAAATAAATTTTCTTCAAAATTGGCTCAATTCGCAAATTTGAGCATTTCGTTCAAATAAATTTTCTATAAAATTGTCGTTTTAGATTTTATAATTTTGGCTTAATTTACAATATTGTTTCGCTAAATTTATTATGCTAATTACACTCCGAGTCCTAATGAATTAGGTAGTGAATTTCCTGAAGAGTGAATCGATTTACACAAACAAAAAAAAATAATAAAAAATGCTACCATTTTGGATGAATTTCTAAAAATTAAAATAATTTTATTTGAGATTGGTTTTTCTGAATTACAAAAAATCAAATGAAAATCAAGAGCCAATTTGATTTTCACTTGAATTGATGATCAAGCCCAATTAAAAAATGACCAAATATTTTGGCAACTCATTTTCTCCTCCCCCGTCGACAGTAAAACAACAAATTTGTCACCCCACGTTATGCCCCCCTCCTCATTGAAGCAGACGCAATTTACGCAATTTTCGGTGCATGAGAAGTAATTAATTATGATCGAATGATGGCGAAGTGCGCAAACCCCGCGAGGGAAAAGCGAACAAAAACCAAAAATTTTGAATTTTTTTTTAAATTTATTCCAAGATTTTTTATCACTGGTTACAACTCAAAGCCAATTATAATTTTTGAAAAAATTGAAAATCTGTTAAAAATATTCAACATTTTTAAATTTACCCTCGGCAGGGCCTTTCTGCACCACTGGGCCCCAAAAAAATTTAAATAATAATAAATTTTTAGTGGATTTTTTGAAATTGATTATTTTTTTCTTAATTTTTATAAAAATATTAAATTGTTATTCATTCAACTACTTCATAAATTTTAATAAATGAAAATTTATGAAAAATAAAATCGTTGCTTTTTAAGAGAAAATTTTTTAGTTTCTCTCCTACAGTTTTATAGTGCATTTGTCACCATTAAGTCCATTGAGATTTATTTAATTGCTATAAAATTAATTGCACAGACTTTTCACGACCTGCTGCAAGCTCATTTGCATTTGCCCTCAAATTGGTAAAAAATTTGTTAAAGTGTTAGTGTGGTGGAGAGGCCACCTCAATTTTAATGCCAGTTCCGTGGTTTATTAGCCTAGGACATGATAGATTTGATGTATCAAATTTCAACAAGCGAAATAATTAACTCCAGAATAAAAATGCGTAAATAAAAATATTGTTTTAAAAAATAAAAATATCAGCCAATTGATTAATAACTCGAAAATTTACATTTAATTCGCGTTGCTTTTTAAGAGAAAATTTTTTAGTTTCTCTCCTACAGTTTTATAGTGCATTTGTCACCATTAAGTCCATTGAGATTTATTTAATTGCTATAAAATTAATTGCACAGACTTTTCACGACCTGCTGCATGCTCATTTGCATTTGCCCTCAAATTGGTAAAAAATTTGTTAAAGTGATAGTGTGGTGGAGAGGCCACCTCAATTTTAATGCCAGTTCCGTGGTTTATTAGCCTAGGACATGATAGATTTGATGTATCAAATTTCAACAAGCGAAATAATTAACTCCAGAATAAAAATGCGTAAATAAAAATATTGTTTTAAAAAATAAAAATATCAGCCAATTGATTAATCAACTCGAAAATTTACATTTAATTCGCGTTGCTTTTTAAGAGAAAATTTTTTAGTTTCTCTCCTACAGTTTTATAGTGCATTTGTCACCATTAAGTCCATTGAGATTTATTTAATTGCTATAAAATTAATTGCACAGACTTTTCACGACCTGCTGCAAGCTCATTTGCATTTGCCCTCAAATTGGTAAAAAATTTGTTAAAGTGATAGTGTGGTGGAGAGGCCACCTCAATTTTAATGCCAGTTCCGTGGTTTATTAGCCTAGGACATGATAGATTTGATGTATCAAATTTCAACAAGCGAAATAATTAACTCCAGAATAAAAATGCGTAAATAAAAATATTGTTTTAAAAAATAAAAATATCAGCCAATTGATTAATCAACTCGAAAATTTACATTTAATTCGCGTTGCTTTTTAAGAGAAAATTTTTTAGTTTCTCTCCTACAGTTTTATAGTGCATTTGTCACCATTAAGTCCATTGAGATTTATTTAATTGCTATAAAATTAATTGCACAGACTTTTCACGACCTGCTGCAAGCTCATTTGCATTTGCCCTCAAATTGGTAAAAAATTTGTTAAAGTGATAGTGTGGTGGAGAGGCCACCTCAATTTTAATGCCAGTTCCGTGGTTTATTAGCCTAGGACATGATAGATTTGATGTATCAAATTTCAACAAGCGAAATAATTAACTCCAGAATAAAAATGCGTAAATAAAAATATTGTTTTAAAAAATAAAAATATCAGCCAATTGATTAATCAACTCGAAAATTTACATTTAATTCGCGTTGCTTTTTAAGAGAAAATTTTTTCGTTTCTCTCCTACAGTTTTATAGTGCATTTGTCACCATTAAGTCCATTGAGATTTATTTAATTGCTATAAAATTAATTGCACAGACTTTTCACGACCTGCTGCAAGCTCATTTGCATTTGCCCTCAAATTGGTAAAAAATTTGTTAAAGTGATAGTGTGGTGGAGAGGCCACCTCAATTTTAATGCCAGTTCCGTGGTTTATTAGCCTAGGACATGATAGATTTGATGTATCAAATTTCAACAAGCGAAATAATTAACTCCAGAATAAAAATGCGTAAATAAAAATATTGTTTTAAAAAATAAAAATATCAGCCAATTGATTAATCAACTCGAAAATTTACATTTAATTCGCGTTGCTTTTTAAGAGAAAATTTTTTAGTTTCTCTCCTACAGTTTTATAGTGCATTTGTCACCATTAAGTCCATTGAGATTTATTTAATTGCTATAAAATTAATTGCACAGACTTTTCACGACCTGCTGCAAGCTCATTTGCATTTGCCCTCAAATTGGTAAAAAATTTGTTAAAGTGATAGTGTGGTGGAGAGGCCACCTCAATTTTAATGCCAGTTCCGTGGTTTATTAGCCTAGGACATGATAGATTTGATGTATCAAATTTCAACAAGCGAAATAATTAACTCCAGAATAAAAATGCGTAAATAAAAATATTGTTTTAAAAAATAAAAATATCAGCCAATTGATTAATCAACTCGAAAATTTACATTTAATTCGCGTTGCTTTTTAAGAGAAAATTTTTTAGTTTCTCTCCTACAGTTTTATAGTGCATTTGTCACCATTAAGTCCATTGAGATTTATTTAATTGCTATAAAATTAATTGCACAGACTTTTCACGACCTGCTGCAAGCTCATTTGCATTTGCCCTCAAATTGGTAAAAAATTTGTTAAAGTG
>SIJG01000090.1:152174-181151 GCA_023374025.1 Heterodera schachtii | reverse complement strand
AATTTTTTCCGGCGGCGCCTATCGGCACCGCCGGACCATCCCCCTCGCTCATTTCCCAAAAGTTTTTTGGAAAAATGTGCCGCAAGAAAATTGTTAATATTTTGATTTTTTGATCCCGAATGTGCTAAAATTTATGATTTGCTAATTTTCTCCCACAAAATTGTTAAAATCGATAATGGGAGACGAAAAATATAATATTTGATACATTTTTGATCGAAAATTTGTAAAAAATACTGATTTGAAGCAATTTTGCAAAATGTTCTGATTTTTTACCCCAAAATCTGATTTTTTGGGCTCGATGTTCTGATTTTAAAAAATTTTCGATCCGCACCCTGTTGTACTATCCATTGTATGGGCTCATCAAATCCTGAATAATCCGATTGACACGAGCCCCCGCCCCCCGCCCCAAAAAAATTTTTTTTTAGTTGAGCCTGACTCACTTATGCATCAAGTTAAAAAATCTGCGTAACAAAAAATTTCTAAAATTCATCAGCCTTCCCCTAGCCGGGTCATTTTTCGACAAAACAAAAACACACTTATTAATTTTTCTAAAAAATTCCAGCAGGTAGTACCTATTGACACTGCCGACTCTTTTTTGCCCTACCTTGCAGCATTTTACAACTATTAGGTGAGTCGGGAAAAGATGCAGAATTAGGTGGGCTGCTGGACCTCGATAAAAAGGGCCAAAATCAGTTTTAATAAATTCATGGAACATTTCGCATCAAATTTCGGCAATTTTTACCGGTTAAAAACTTCTCGCACCCTGAATGTTTTTATGATAATTAAAGGCCATTAGAGATTGATGGAATAATTTCTGAATGTTTTTTAACTGCCAAATCCTGCCACAGCCGTGATGCTAAAACAGAAAATTTTGAACTTAAAATTCATTTCCAAAGACAGTTAAACGACAAAAATGGTCGAATTGATGGTTCGACAACTTGTGCCGCTTTGTTATTCATTTTTTGTCGCCTTTTTCCGCTAAATGCCGTGTTGAATCTGTTTGTCTGGTTGCCGCTTCGAATCGCTTATGCCATGTACTGCTTCGCTGCATTGTCAATTCGTTTTGTCGTTGGTCTGCATGAGCAGCAGCTGCAGGAGCATCAGACTTTTCCGAATAGACCAGGTCGGAAATAATTAAAGATATTAGAAAATTTAAAATAATACAGAAAAAGAAATAATTTTTTTTTTTGAAAAATCCCTTTTTTTAAGAGATTGCGCAACAGTTGCCAAACGAAATTTGGAACAATGTATTCTTATTGCTTCAGTTTGTACATTACCAAAATTTGCCGTTGGTCTCGCTGCTGTTCGCGAGCTTGATTCAACGAATTTTTAATGTTCGCACCAAGGATTTGGGCCATTTGAAATTTGGCGACAAAATCGGTTTAAATAATACATAAATTTGATCATATTGAAATCATCCACACCATTACAGGTAAATGAACGACAAAGTGCTGCACTTTTTGCTGCTCAGTGTTCGTCGTTTGTTGGCCAATAACTGTATCCATTTGATTGTCGAAAACGGTAAAATTTAGAAAAAGCCGAATGGAATATTAATGTAATTAGGGAGCCGGGCCCAATGCCGGAGTCAATTGAATTTTTTTTGAAAATTTGCTGTTTATAGGGCTAGTTTTTTGTTTGCAATTTGTGTGTGTCCCATCCAGCATCACTTGGCCAAAGCATTTCAGTTGAAGGCATTGATGAAGCATGGCTCCAACAAATTTTACAATTGATTGCCCCAACTGTCCACAGTTTGCAAGTGTATATGTCGTTTATAGCGCTGTTTTTTACAAAATTGTCCGCAACTCAAATATATCAAATCCAAAGACAAATTTGACCCGGAAGACATGAGCCAAGGCCTGGACGGAGTTGCACTGGTTGACCGTGATGGTGTTCCAATTTGTCAGACATTGTTGAATTAGGCCACTGTGGAGCGACAGGAAGATACAGAATAGCATCAGTTGCGAATTTTAGACTTCTGTTACCCCGTCGATCCACTTATGGCGCAGCAGCTTGAAACGGTATGGAAGCGCCAAAAAATTTTTTCCAATTCCATCCCAGGGAGTTACAATAAATGATAGATACTGTAACGCTTTTCGCGGGAAGGGCCGAAGGAGAGTTAAGCTACCAGTGTATTATTTTTAGTCCGTTTTTCTTAATGCAATAATCAATTATTTTTTATTATTCACAAATAAAAAAGGAATTTTAAAAAGTTGGCAAAAAATAAGGGCTTATTTAAGCGAGGTCAAATTAATTAATGGTTATTAATTGGGCTTTGCCATTATACAGCTGATTCGCCGCCAGTGCATCGATTTCTCCTCGTGGCAAATATATTATTTGAATTGAAAAATTATTTAAAAATAAACAGCAACAATAGTTTCGAGCCCATTCCTTAATATTAATTGTCATAATTACCTGCTAAAAGTTTTGCTATAAAAAATGAATCCGCTATTTTGGTTATTGAATTTTGCAAAATTACCCTTCTCTACATAAAAAAAGGAAATGCCAAATTTGAGGCCGAGTTGAGCATGGAAGCCAAATTTTGATTGAATTCTCCTTTTTAGGGCATAATTTAAAAGAAAAATCGACAAAAGTAATCACTTCAAAGATTTAAAAAAAACATTAAACCAATTCCATCCATCTGTGATTCAAAAAGATCAATAATTTATCAAATAATTCACTTCTTTTCCGCTTATCAATGAACAGCCCGTGGTGGCTCAGACGATCTAAGAGAATTTTGGAAAATACGAAATGCAGGAACAGGAAATCGGGAACTGGACCAGGCAGGACAAGGGATGTAAAGCAATCCGAGATCCGAACTTAATGAATGTTCCCGGGAAAACCCGGACCCAGACAGGTGGGCACGGGGCTATGGTCAGGTCGCTTTCCCAACCTTTTCCTCGCATTGTCCCACTTCTTCCGCCGGTGGAGACAATGGCCTAATTAAAGGGAACATTTTGAATTTGATGAAAAATTTAACAATGGCAAAATGCCAATCATTGCTCACCCAAGGCAAGTGTTGTCAGAACGCAAACAAATGCTGACCCAATTTAAATCGTAAGCCAAATTTTTGTTAATCCCAATAATTGGACATCGCTCAATCAGCCAATCATCACCTGCTGAAACTGACAGAAGAAGAAGTGGTGGCACGGAGAAATGGCTAAATAATGGAAAACAAAATCAAACGGGTGCTAATGCGTTTCTTAAAACTGCCACCCCCCCCCCCCCATTTTGAAAAAATTCTTGTGAAATTATAAATTCCGGGAAAATTTAATATTACTTTACTTTTATAAAAATTTTTCTATGAAATTTTATTAAAACATCACTAAATTGCATTTTAATGACTTTAAATTTTTAATTTATTTTGTTTTTAAATTTTATTTTTTATTAAGTTTTTTTAAAATTTAATTTTTGAAAATTTTTTGAAAGTTATCTCGAAAATTTTAAAAATATTTTAAATTTTCAAGAGTGGCAGTTTTTAAAAAAACGCGTCAGCACGAATCAAATGCAATCAGTCGTTGGACCAATTAGTGGCGACGCCACCTCTTTTAAATTGTGGATCCATTCATTGACGTTAATTGATGGATCATGATAAAAATTGTAGTGCAATCGCTTGGGTTGGCCATCTTTGCTCGGAGTGTGCAACCATTGGGACAAAGCTTGGCGAACAGAAGTTGCATTTAGCTCATCAAAACCACCAATCGCAGCGGGCAACAAACCATAAAATTTGATTGAATTCAATTGTTTGAGATCGGTGAGAATTGTTGGTGAAATGAGACGAAGCAAATTGTCCAAATGATCGGCATCGGCAAAGCTCAAATGGCGAATATTTGTTTGGAGCGAAGAAATGCAATGACGGAATGGTCAATGTACCTGAAAAAGGAAGGCTTTTTTTATCAGTTAATAATTGTTCGCATTTTTGGGTCGATGGCAACTCGTACAAAAATGAACTCAACTTTTACAAAATAAATCCTAAGCTTAAGCCTAAGCTTAGGCCCGAGCAAGCCTAAGCCAAGGCCGAGCCTTAAGCTTAGGCTTAAGCCAAGGCCGAGCCTTAAGCTTAGGCTTAATCCTAAGCCAAAAGCTTAGGCTTAATCCTAAGCCAAAAGCGTAGGCTTAACCTAAAAAATTGTACGAGTTGCCTTTTATACGAGTTGGCATGACACCGCATTTTTAATTACCAAATCTGAAGAGATTTAAAGCGAATTTTCTTGGCCACTGGAGGAATGGGCAACGGAAATTCCTCAATAACATTATACACACGGAGAATTGCTTTTGTTTTGGTCCTCTGCTGCTCTTGCGAATTACTGTCCATTTCCGAATGGTCAATTCTGTTTTGCCATCGAAATGTTTGTCCACCAGCAAATTGAAACGTGGCGAAAGAAGTGCCAATTTGAGTCCGAGTTGAGCATGGTCAAACAACGCGAAAATGTCCATCTAAACATCGGTACAAATCAGGGATGTTTCAAATTAAAAAATAAAAAGCGAAAGGCGAAAAGCGAAATTTGCGAAAGTAAAATAAAAAGCGAAAGCGAAAAGGCGAAAGTGAAATGCCCAAAAAAAGCGAAAAATGCGAAACTTGCGAAAGGCGAAAAGACAAAATTTTTTTCCAAAAATTATATGAATTTGAAAGAGGTTTTTAAATTTTTTCTTATGCCATATAGTCAAAAAGCTTTCTAACCTCGGTTTTTTGCCGGACCGGGGAACAGGACCAACCGAGAAATTTTAAAAATTCAAAAAAATTAATTTATTTCAAGTGAACATAGAAAATAAATTAAATTTTTACTCTGCTATTTATTTTATAAAATACAAATAGCTAAATTAAATTAATGAAAATTTTCAAACTAATTTTCTTCAATTATGTCAAACATTAATCATTTTGGACTAAAAGAATTTAATTAGGAATTCAGCTTTGCTTTTCACATCACTTTTTTCGGCGCGGTTTTCCAAAAAAACCTTTTGGTGAAGAAGGGGGTCCGGCGGTGCCGATAGGCGCCGCCGGGAAAAATTTTGAAAACTTTGGTGGATCTGTTAACAGATTTTTTCCAAAAAATGGTAGATTTTTGCGATTTTGAAAGAATTTTTTTTAATAAGATTTACGAATTTTTGGGCCTGGCGAAGCCGTTAGGCAGCGCCAGGCGATTTTAAAATAAAAAAAATATAAAATTAAAATAAGTCAACCGGCACCGTACTCACGAGTGAAAATAATGTCAAGGTTGATGCACTAACCACTACACCACACTGCACATTAAGAGGATATAGCAAATTTTATTTATTTAATAAAAATTTGGTAAAAAATCTGTGTTAATTTTTTGCTTTTTTCCTCACGAAATTGTCATTGTTTATTTTAAAAACCCAATCTTTAGGGGTGTATATTTATTTCGCTTTTTATCCAAAAAGCGAAAGACGAAAAGCGAAAGCGAAAGGACCAGAAAAAGCGAAAATGCGAAACTTGCGAAAGGCGAAAAGCGAAACTTGCAACATCCCTGGTACAAATCCAGCTTAAAGTGTGAAAATTTGTTCTACTAATTTTTCTAAGTAAAAGTCTTACAATTTCATGAGCTGTTAAATCGGCTTTATTCCACTTTATGCGTCAAATAAATGGTCATGTTCACTTCAGTTTTTTTTGTATTTATAGAGAGTTAAAGCTTTCTGTTGTTAACAAGAATGAATAGGCATGGATTGACCAAGAAAAAGTTATAGCCTAAGAAACCGGTAGGGGTCAGTTGCGTCTGGCCAGTTGCATCTGAGCCAAGCATAAACATCATAACTTTTTTCTTTGTTGGTCAAATTTTATAAATTTGGCATCATTCGAAAGCTCTACATGTTTAGAAGCTTTTGATAAGGATTAAACAATTTATAAAAAAGTTGCAACAATAAAACCAAAAAAAAATCAGAATTTTTGCATATTTTAATTTCTAACTTTTTTACATGCCGATATATCATTGTGATTTTTGGGAAGCCGATAGAGCTTGTTAATAGCTTTCGAATGATACCAAGTTTGTTAGATTTGGTAAACAAAGAAAAAAGTTATGATGCTATAAACTTGGCTCAGACGCAACTGGCCCGCTTCGTAAGAAACTGAGGATGGTCATGCCTATACATATTCCATAAAAGTTCAAAAAATTATGGCCAAAGCGCATTTATTTTCACTACGATTATGAACTGATTTTCGAGTGCAAACCTAAAAGGGTACCCTTCATCTTATGATTTTTGGCTTTAAATCCGTATCATTTATCCCTAACTGTAAAATTTATATTAATTTATTATTATTTGGCTCACATTTTCCTCAAAGTTCGATTTTTCATTTTCTTTTTTTGTTCTCCAAATGCCGTCAAAAATGAACCGAACGAATGCTGCTGATTTTCAGCAGCCGGTTGCACGAACTAAAAAGTCGACACGAGCATATAAATTTCCGTCTTCCCATTAAACCGTTGCCGCCGTCCCCTCAAAAATTGGATATCGCTTAAACACCCATTCATTAGCAAATTCATTTCCGCGTTCTTTCTCAAATGTCAGCTTTTCGTTGGTCCCTCCATTCACCAATTCAAATGGCACAATTGGCGGTAGATTTTGCGTATCAAAACGAATACAGTAATTGACAGAAGCATTGGTGGTGGTGGCACTGAGAAATGCCTAAACAAATGCCAAATGAGCAAATAATTAAAAAGCAAACGCAGCGTGCCACCATATGGTTAAAAAATTTACGAAAATTAAACCAAAAAACACTCGAAGGTAATACTTTAGATGGTGGGCGCCCTTTTTGAAGAAAAAAATTCAAAATTTTTGCGACAAAAAACCATTTGAAGGGTTTTGAAACTAGTTTTATTTCAAAAAAATTTTAATTTTTTCTTCAAAAAGGGGCCCACCATCTAAAGTATTACCCACTCGAAAATTTAGTATTTAAATGAATTTAAAAAATGCTCCGACTTTGATGAAAAGGATGTTTTGCAAAATACTACGACCTCTGAAATTGTTGACCCATGCCATGATTCTTGATCCATTATGGTCATAAAAGCAAAGCAATCGCTTGAGTTGCCCGTCTTTTCTCGGAGTATGCAGCCATTTGGATAGCATTTGGCCAGCCGAAGTTGCATTTGGCCCATCAAAATCACTAAGCACATCTGGGAACATACCATAGGCTTCGATTGAATTCAGCTGATTGAGATCGGTGAGAATTGTCGGCGAAATGAGACGACGCAAAGTGTCCAATTGATTAGCATTACGTAAGAACAAATGGCGAATGTATGACGCAAAAATGGGCCAAATTTCACGGGCAAAAACTTCCCAATTTGGTTTTTCATTGGCTGTGAGCATATGCAAACGTAAACTCATGCCTCTGTCCCAAATTTGTTGATTGGAATGAAGAGAAAATAAATAATAAAATGAATATTAAAAGCCAATAAAACACTAAACAAATCAATTATTGCAATATTTTTAAATCTTTATAAATATTAGGCTTTTAATATATTTTATATTTTTCTTTGCTAATAAAATTGAAAGCGGCAAAATCCGACCGAATTTTAATGAAATATTTGGCGACGGATGGGACAAAAAAGAAAGTGAAGGAAAAGTGACAAAAATTGAACAAAATGAGCAAAATGAGAATCAAATTGGTGAAGAAATGGGAAATGTTCTAAATAATCAAATGGCAAATGATCATAAAAATATTAAAATTAATGAAAATATTAATGCCGAAGTAACTGATCAGCAGGGATGCCAAAAATATGCAAATGCATATTTTTTTTTCCTGGCTTCTCCATTCTCTAAATAGTAGGAAAAAAACTTTCTTTTCTGAGTTTGCGTATAAAAATCGGGACTTAAATTATTTGCATATTTTTGAATATTTTGGGTTTTTATGCATATTTTGCATATTTAGCGATTTTTGTGCATATTTGGTGCATATTTTGCCATTTTTTGTACATATTTCAGATTTTTTGCACATTTTGCCATTTTTCGTCAAATATTTTCCGATTTGAATATCCTTTAGGAAAATTTTTTATTATATTAAAAAAAATCCAAATCTGAATGGGTGCGCGAGTGGGTCAACAGTGAGTTTCACTGCCGAAAAGCTTGAGAAATTTTTGATTTGCAATTGCAAAAACAACCGATAAAACTTATGAGTAATAAAATTTTTTAATTAATTTGCACCCCTAATTTTCAAGTTTTTTTTTTGTGTATATTTGGTGCATATTTCACGCTTTTATTTGCATATTTATGCGCATAATTTGGCCATTTTTCGTGCATATTTTTGGCATCCCTGATGATCAGAAAAAGAGAGAAATTGTCAAAAAATTTGAAGCAAATAAAGAAAGTTGAGAGAAAAATGAAAATTTGAATCGAACCATCAAAGTAAAATTGAAACAAAAATTGCAAAATTATTAGGAGCAAATCGGGAATTAATACAAAAATGGAAAAATGAATTAAATTTAAATAAAAACAAAATTAAAAAGAGTTTTTATGAGGATAAAAAGAGCGAATTCATTAAACATATTTGAAGAATTTATAGAATTATATGGCCAAGGCAAACAGAATGAATTTGTGAAGGAATTGGGCATTCGAAGAGAAACATTTATACGATGGAAAAAAGAATTAGCGCCAAAATGCCATAAAAGTGAGAGAAACTTTTCAGTGAAGTTAAACTAAAACTACGTGCCAAAATTATTTCGGAGGCATAAATGCCACAATTTGAGCTAAGATCTCTCCGAATCCCGTTTCTGGTGCCCATACGCAAACAATAGAGCGCACTTGGCGATCAGCAAAAACGCGCAACAAAAACAACACGGCACACATCGCCAAATGCTTGACTCGTAGCTGTTTATTTAAAAAAAAAAAAATCAAATTTTGGCCATATAACGGAAAAGTACCAAATTATTGACAAAATAATTGCCAAGAAATTGGGAATTGTATATGCAACTATGAGAAAGTGGAAAAAGAAATTTTCATCCATTTGATCAGTGATTTTCATTTGATCCTGCTTCTTGATGACTTCTAAAACATAAATTGAAATTTACAAAAATTTTAGTCAAAATTCCAAAAAGTCTTTTTTTTCAAATACAACTAAATTTTTTTTGTAAATGGTAAAAAGATTTTTTTTATTAGGTTAGTTCTTAAGAGCAACAGATTGTGAAACGAAATAAATAAAAAATTAAGCTGATGGGGGTCGTTCTAATTGAGATTTTTTGGGAAAATGTCCGACATAATGCCAACATAGAGACAAATTTAGTTAATTATCTACTTTCATGGTGTGGTATTAGTGACGTTTTGGGCGCGCCAACGATTCGTCTATTACACGATTCGTCTACTCAGCCAAAAACATACGATTCGTCTACTAAACGATTCGTCTACTAAGCCAAATATAATAAACTTAACTTATGTACAAAAAATTAACTGAATATGAATATTTTTGCATTTTTCAAGGACTTAATTTGATACTTATTTAGCCTATTTTTCTTAATTAATTTATGAATTATGTGTATGAAATTTTGCCTATTTTAAATCTATTTTCTCATGTTTGTATTTGTTTGGCATAATGTTTATTTGAATTCGACCCAAATATGATAACCGAACGCAATGGCCCAAAACATGGATTGTCATCAAAATTC
Source organism: Heterodera schachtii (assembly GCA_023374025.1). NCBI lineage: Eukaryota > Metazoa > Nematoda > Chromadorea > Rhabditida > Heteroderidae > Heterodera > Heterodera schachtii. The sequence goes on along the minus strand of SIJG01000090.1, from coordinate 171,549 downwards.
CCGAAGAAAATCCTTTTGGTCATCACATAAAAATTTTCGAGAACAAGAATGACAAAACTTCAAAACCGTCAACGTCACTGAGCATAAACCTTGGACCCCACCGTCGGATGCCGAATTTGCCGTTGTTTTTTACTTAAAGACGAGGGGACCGTCTTTCTTGGGTTTAGAGGCCGGGGATGTGGTATTAGTGACTTTTTGACCCTTAATTTAATGTTTGTATTTGTTTGGCATAATGTTTATTTGAATTCCACCCAAATATTTTGGTTTTAGGCATAATGTTTATTTGAATTCCACCCAAATATTTTGGCGACATGAAGTTTGGGCACCGGGAATTTTGGGCATCAGGAAGTTTGGGCACCAGAAATTTGGGCACCGGGAAGTTTGGGCACCAGAAATTTGGGCACCGGGAAGTTTGGGCACCAGAGGGAGTGTAAAACAAAATAAATATATAAAATGTTATATAAAACATTAAAATTTAGTAAATTTTAACAACCCTTGTGTTCAAAAATTTCTATGTTCTTGAAAATTAAAAAATTTATGTGTGGAAATCTGGCATCTTATTATTTAGTCAATTCTTACGGTTGTTTAAACGTATAGTTAAACGTGTGCTAGTTTCTGTTTGGACTTAGACCTGAATACCGGCTTAGTTGGGTCCGAAATAACAAGAGACCCGCCTAATTCTATTTAAACTCATAAAATTTTAAGTCTTGAACAGACCGAACCTTGTAATGTTATAAATTATAAATAATACATATGTATGCATTGATATTGAATTAATGGTAATGAGTTTAGCAAAATAATCATGCTTAATCGAGTGAATATTCGTTAAAAAACTTTCTATTCCTAACTTGATTAAATTTACTAATTTACTATGCTTTTAAATTAGATGGTTGCAATTTATAGACAAATAAAAATATTTTTATTTTTTAAATCCATAATTTGGTGCCCAAACTTCCCGGTGCCCAAATTTCTGGTGCCCAAACTTCCCGGTGCCCAAACTTCCGCCCCCCAATATGGCGTTTTGGTTTTCTTCAAGTGCAGTTAGTGGATTTGTTGGTGATATTTTAGGCGTTTTGTTGGTCGCTGATTGATTTGTGTTTTTATTAATTTGTTGTGGATTGATTTTATTTTTAATTGGATTGTCTTTTAATTATTTGTTGGGTAAATTTCTTTTGTTTGGTGTTTGATTTTAAAAGCAGATATTGCCTAATTTCACAGACATTAGTCCCGTTGTTCACAAAATTTGGAAGTGTGAAAAAGAAACCCCCGGCATAATTTCTATTTATTTCCAACAATGTTGCACCAAAGTTTAGGTATGTAATTCTAATAATCCAATGAAAGGCATATTAAGTGTTCTTCTCAATTAACTTGATACCCTATCCTATTTTAACAGCAGGCATTTTTTTTGTTAGATATTTTTCGATAAAATTCGAAAAAATTAATTTTTTTTTTTTAAATTTTGGCAAAACGCTTTGGGAGGATATGGATGAATTCATTTTTTGTGGATGATGTTGTGCAGAAGAAAGGTGGTGACGAAATGGGAGGAGATGGAATGGACCAATTGGACCAATGATTACACAGGACAAAATGAAAAAAAAAATTATTTTGAAAATCGAGCACTTAAAAAATGAATACCAATTTGAAAAAATTGGGCATAAAACATTACTTTGGAGACCAAAAACAAAAATGGCAAAGCTGGGGATAAAGATATGGATATTTAGATATTTGGCACCCTATTATTAAGTGTGGGATGATCCATGATAATCTGGAAACTTTCATATGTAAAATATTTATAGGGAAGGCATTTGCCAAGTTTGGGTCTGGGCCATTTCAAAAAATTTTTTTCGTGTAAGGGAATATATAAGCAATGGCTGGTAATTAAAAAAATTGAAATTAATTTATTCAGTTTTCTTCTCTTTTTTTTTGTACGGCATTGGCATTTTTGCTGATGGATTTGTTGAGACTAATCCAATCGATGCGATGGAATGCGGCGGCATTATTAGGGCACGAGGACACAAAAAAACAACAAATATAAATAATCCACAAATGTTCCATCTTCGCAAGCAATTTTCAGTGTACGTGTGCTTTTGCCACGGCACGCCGGCCGCAGATTAAATCCAAAAAAGGCACTATTATTAATTAAATGGGGGGCGGGGAGGGATTTTCGCCGGCGAGGCGATAAAATTTTTTGTATTTTTTTTTCTGTCTTTGGCATTCGTGACGAACGATGGGCGACGACGGCACCCTTTTCAACCTTTTTAATGAACCGATTTATTTCTAGGAAGGGAGACAAACCTTAGGTTTTTTTTTATAAGAAAATCAAGAAAAATATTTTTATTTAATTTTCAGCGTCTTTTTGAAAAATTACTAGTAATTTATCATAAATTTTAAAAATCTCTAAAAAATTGCTTAAAATTTTTTCTTTTATTTTTTTATGAAAAAATTTCCTAAAATTAAAAAAAAATTCGAACTGAAAATATTTTTTCAAATAAAATCGGTAGGTCATGAAAAAACACATTCCCTGGACCTTTCGTGATTACTGATCATCCATCAATCCGGCTACCGTTTTTTCGCTCAATCCCGAACCCCTTAACCCGAACTCGAACAAAAAAAGAAAAATAAACATTTTCGTATTTGTGCTCTAGAGGATTTAATTTATGTCTAAGATGATGCCAGAATCTGATTCTACGACCCGGAAACCCTTAAAACAATTTTCTTTGAAAATAAAAAATATTAGAAAATTTGGCAAATTTTTGGGGCATTTTACAAAAATATTTAAAATTTTCATTTTTTAATGTTTAATTTATTAAATTTGTGCCTAATGAATGTCTGAATGGAATGGGCTGTGCCTTTAGTCACACTGAGCAAATTTTCATCATTGACCACCGGAACAACAACACATTACGAAAGGCCGAAGACGAAAGCCAACGGCGGTGCCCGCTTCAGCACCAGTGGTGGTGGCATGGGAATTTTGGGCCATGTTCGCCAAGGTGTGGTGCCGTGCCGTGCCGTGCCAACAAATTTTGAATTTTATTGTATTTTTTGGTGCCCGAATGCGTATCGGAAAATCTCATGAATTTTTTTTTGATGAGAGAGAAGGATGAGAAATAATAAAATTTAAAAATTGAAAATTCGATTGCGAGCCCATCCCCTTCTAAAAAAAAACAAAAGTTTTGGAGGGGTATGTCGAGGTTTTAAGATCTCGATCTACCCATTAATTTTTATTGGGTCCTACCGCGAAAGGGGACCGGTAAATTGGACAACAGAAAATTGGACACCGGAAAATTGGACACCAGAAAATTGGACACCAGAAAATTGGACACCAAGCGGAAAACTGGACACCGCCGGAATCTTGGACACCGAAGGAAAATTGGACACCGGAAAACTGGACACCGGAAAATTGGACACCAAGTTCTTAAAATAAAGTCAGGAATTGGGGTGAAAAATAAATTTATGAAGGGTAAATGGATTAATGAATTAAGGCACTTAGAGTAAATCAGGCATTCAACATGCACGAAGATTGATCAATGTGCCAAAACATGCTCGAAAATGGGCGATGATTAGTCAATGTGCTAAAATTGCATAAAAAATGGCAATCCTATCTAAAATAAAACTTTGTTTCTTTCTTTATGAATGTTATGATGGCTTTCTTCTCCTGGTGTTACAATAATAAAAACCTTTCTATTGCCATTTTATTACGCTTATAAAAACACAGGGATGTGCAGACTAAAATAAAATCTTTTAGCAAAACCAAAATTTTTGTTTATTTATTTTTAATTTATTTTATATCCAATAAGGTCCAATTTTCCGGTGTCCAAATTTCCATTTGTGTCCAATTTTCTGGTGTCCAATTTTCTGGTGTCCAATTTTCTGGTGTCCAATTTTCTGGTGTCCAATTTACCGGGAGCCCCGCGAAATCCCGATCCAATCCGATCGGGTCCTACTTTGCTTAATTCCCGTCGGGTACACTATTTACTGTATGCTAACAATTATTTTCCTTAAAAAAGCATTGGCCCGTTCGTCTCAAGTGCACGTCACAGCGCATTGGCTGTTGGCCTCAAGCAAAAGTGAAAATGACATTGTTTTGGTGGGTGTACTAAATTTAAAAAAAAATTTTTTGGCGTTTTGTTTTATGCCGCCAATTCAATTTTTGCGCGACAGGTTGGCCATTTGAAAAGCAATGGGCTGCACAGGCGACAGCGAAGAAGCAGTAGCGATGTCCGCTTCATTGAGCATCGGGCAAAAGCGCGTGTGCCGTCGGTGGAGGAGCCGAAAGACGCCTGGGAGTGGGTTTCTCGGGTGCACCAAGTTCCCCACTCGAATTATTTTTTAAATTTTCAGACAGACATTTTCAAAAAAAAAAAACAAAAAATTTTCATATTTTCAACGATTTTTGTAAAAAATTTTGAAACTTGGTAATAGGCATAAAACTTGAAAAAATTGTTAGAAAAATTGAAATCTTATAAAAAAATTTGTTGAAATGTTTTTTTTTTTTGAATTTTTGATTTTCTTTAAATGTTCCGGGGAGGAAGGAACAATGATGTGTGGGGGGGGGGATAAACGAGCTGCTCCCGGTTTTTCAGTACCTAAGAGAGTGGAGACTGATCAGTGATCATTTTCATTTATTGATCAGAGGTTAGTGACTGATCAGTACACTGATCAGATATAATTGCCGACAAATAGTGCTGTCCGGACTAAGCGAACGGAAATTTCAATTGATTAGGTCAAAAAAATAATCTTATTAAAACTAAATCACTATGTATGCACATTGATCAGCAGAAACTTTGCTTGATCAGGAAACTGAATTTTTGAATTGTTTGTGACAGGGCTAAGGTTCAGAAGAGTCCATTAATGACATCATCTTACAAGCATCGCAAAGTGTCCAAGAGTCAGGAACGGCACATCACTTCAGACAATCACTATGGACTGATCGATTTCCGCAAGAGACTGGAAAGGGTCGGCATTTTTATAAAAAACAAAAATGCCAAAATTTGTAAGTGCCAAAATGAATTTTTGGGAAGCAGGTTCGGAAACTCGAGCGAACCGAAGGGGACGAGGGAATGCCAAAAATGGATGAGGACCAAGCAAAAAATGGCAACGAACGGAATGCCAACTTTGGAAAAATGGAATTGGTGCCAAAAAAGGCGACATTACAGCAGCAACAGGAGCCAATCGAGGCGATGATCATCAAACACAGAACAATGGCGGACGAAGAGGAGATCGGCGGCACGGGGATGGACGAGTCAGTTTGTTAATCATTAATTACCGTATCCAATTTTAACCATTATTTACTGTATTTTTTCAGTAGACCCCCCCCTGAATAAGAACCACCTGAATAAATGGGTGCAAATTAAGTTTCTCCTCCCCCCCCCCCCCGCCGTTTCTCTTCCTCCCGAATTATTATGTTTTAATTTTAAACACAGAAATTTCTTCAGAAAAAATCTAAAAATTTTACAAAAAAATTACAGAAAAAAATTTAAAAAATTTTCATCGCTTTTTTAGTAGCATATTTGAAATTTTTTTTAGTAAATTCTTCATAAAATCTCTAAAAAAAATCCGCTGGAAACTTTTTCAAAATTAATAAACAAGATGACGATTTCCTAAACACGTGTAGCATTGAGCGATTTAAATTTTTATCGAAATTTTAACAAATTCTAATTGATTTCAAATTAATTAGGGCCGTATATATTTTACGCAGATTTCCTCTGATTTTTTGTTAATATTAGACTGTTTAGGGCATATTTTTTTCACCATACAAATTTTCCTCACAAATTTAAAAAGCAAAAATACATTAAAAATTGTTTAAAATGTTTATCTAATTATATTTAAGTGATCAGCAACTTTTCTGCTGCGATTGGGACACTTTGACCATGAGCAGTGCGGCCGACTGTTGCTCCATTCAAATGGCGCCAGTTTCATTGTCGGACATCGGCCGATGGGTGCAGCGAGGCGAGCTTTGTGCTGGTCAAGAAACGGCTAAAGGTGGCATAAAAGAAAAGGGAAAGAGTAAAGCGGCGGCACAAATTAGGGGGAAAATTAATTAGGACGCAAAGCGGCATCAATTAAGGGAAAATACGGCACGGCATAATTTTTTATTGGTCTTTTTTTTGAAATTTTATAATAATTATAAGAACGCATAAAATTTTATCATATGCAATAAAAAATGATTTATTCCAATGATTTGTATTTTTGGCAGAATGAATTTTTTCCAATATTTTTTAAACATCTTTTTGGGAAAAAGAGGGAATTGGCAAAAAATTTTGAAAATTTGTAGCAATTTGTTAACAGATTTTGTCCAAAATTGACCAAATTTTAATGCCTTTTGTGCCGGATTGGATTTTTTGTGCGATTTGATTACAGATTTTTACCAAATAATGTAACAAATTAATAAAAAAAATATTTGGTCTAAAATTTAAAAATGTAAGATTTTGGTGTTTCTCGAATGCTCATTTTAAGGACACCTTTAATTCAAGGACAATTTTTCAAGTTCGAGGGCCAATTTCAAGGATGTCCGTGTGTAATTGGGTTACTGTTTTCTCAAACTGTGCACTTTGGTTATTGTTGTCCAAGTCTTGGTTCATGCTCAGGTTGCTTGGGAGCACCACCAAATTGTGCAGGTGCGCCGGCACAGTTTGTGCCGTCGTGCCGACACACCGAACGGAACTGCGAACAACGGCATTGGCATTTTGGCAAACAACAATAACAACAACAGCCCGCTGAAGAACACATGGATGCCGGACATTGCGCAGGAGGAAGCCAATTAATTAATTAATTCGTGGATTTTGTAATATTTATCTTGCTATATTTAGAATATGACTTCAAAAGCAAGAAAACATTTTACATGGTTATAAATTAATCCTGTTCAAATGATTAAATTCGTAATATATCGAAAAATAGAAAATCAATTTAGTTTGTTAATCATTTATTCAAAAGGCAATTAAATTCTCTCTATTATTTTCTGAATGATGCCAGTTTAATTAGCTCCACTGATAAAATTTATCCTTTCGATTTTTACACATTAAATTATTTGAAAACAAACCTTTGCATAAATAAATATTTGATGCCTAAGCTTGGTATTAATAAGTATTTCCCTTTAGAATTTTGGTTGAAATTTATTTTTAAAAAATAATTAAAATTTCCTTTTTCTACAGAATGAAGTTTGCTGAAACTTTTCATGCTAGTTGAACAACCCAACCACCATAAGTGCAAAAAAGTGAATTTATAAATATTTGGTTATAAATTTTCTGAAAAGAAATGAAACTTTCTAAATTTCTCCTAAACGAAAATTCTTAGAGCAACTGAGTGATGCAAACGTGCAAATAAATATTTAATTTATTTATTCCCTGGGGACCTTCCTTTGTTAATGTTATCTAATGGTATTAAAATGCTTTGAATTCGACCAATGAAAAAAGTTATACCCAAAAGAACGGGCTGTCGCCCGTTTGTCCCAGTCCGTGTTCAGACAATTATACCTTAGTTAGTGCGACGACAATTTTTTCGCCGTCATACCATTTTTTGCGGCACCTTTTTCAAAACAAAAAATTAGGGAAAAAGAGGAGTCCGACGGTGCTATAGGCGCCGCCGAGAAAAATTTTTAAAAATTTCAATGCGGTCTCACTGGCGTGCCGTGTTAAACGGTCGATGCCGGACTCCCTGAATTTCATCAGTCTAAAAGAGGTAATCGGGTAAGATAAGCCATGAGAGCATTTTTTAAGAATTTCCATAAAATTATAACCATTGCCATTTGTGGACCCACCAGGACGACCTGGCCAAGACGGTCTCCCACGGCTTCCTTTCGGGATCCCGACCTCGGGATCCGTCCCGAACGATTTTTTAAATTCATCGGGATTGATCGGGATCGGGATTTCATCGGGATCCCGAACCGGGATCCCTCCCGACCATTTTACCAATCCCGCGGGATCCCGCGGGATTGAAGTCATGATAATTTTTCGAAAAATCTCCATTTTTTAATTAATATCTTGAATTTTAAATTAAAAAATATTGTCATTTGCTAATTTTTCTTAAAAATCCGTAAAAATCCCAAAAAATTTTCACAGGTCTCCAAAATTCAAATAAAATTTTCAAAGTTTAACGAAAAGTTGGCCATTTTGTGACTTTTATTTTTTTCAAAAAAGAATTATCAAAAATTTTTTTAATTCCTAAAATATTATTTTAAACTTTTAGGTAATATTATGACACAACAATTTCTAAGAATTTTGTGCAAAAAATTAGATTAGAAATTGTTGTCTACGTATTTTTCCTTCGGTGCATATCTGCAGCGCCGGACTCTAAAATCCTTATTTTCCTGAAAATTTTGCTCAAAATCGCTAAAAAATTTTGGTTTTTTTGGACAAAATCTGTTAACAATCGCATCCAAAATTACAAAATTTTTCCCGGCGGCGCCTATCGGCATCGCCGGCCTCCACCTTGTTCCTTAAGGTTTTTGAAAAAATCTCAGCAAAAAATCATAAAAATCTGATTTTTTGGCTCCGATGCACTTAACGATTTGCTAATTTTCCTCAAATTGTTAAAACTGATCATAGGAGGCGAAAATATAAAAATTTATATTAATTAAATTGTAAAAAACAATTTAAAGCTATGTTGTTAAATGTTCTAATTTTTGGTCCTAATGATTTTTTAGGCATGATATTCGAATTTTGAAAATTTTCTAAAAACCTGATATAATTCCCATTCCTATTTTTCTTCGATGGAATTGATCAATTATAAATATTAGATAAGAATTATAACAAAACTTGACACAAAACGTAAAAAAAAAAAATTGAGTTTTTGCAAATCCCGATAATCCCGCGGGATCCCGAAAAAAAATCTTCGGGATTGATCGGGATCGGGATTCGGTCGGGATCCCGAGTCGGGATCCGTCCCGATTGTTTTTACGAAATGTTCGGGATTGATCGGGATCGGGATTCAGTCGGGATCCCGACTCGGGATCCCTCCGACCCCAGTTGTCCGGTCTCTAGTTTCCAGGCATGGAATTTTGAATTTTCAACAAAAATTAATTGCTTTTGAACTTAAGAAGAAAAGATCACTTATTTTTGAAAATTCTGAAAATACGAAACAATCCGTATATATTTAAATACTCAGAAATAGGCTAATTTAGTAATATTTCTGATTGATAACATATATGAAAATTAAAATTATTTCGAAAATTTGTTAATTGGTCCATTTAAAAAAGTCCGTCCGACAATTTTCTCTTAATTTTTCTAATTATTATGAAAAAGTTAGTGACCTCCCAGTCTCGATGATTACCAACAAATAAAATAATTTTTTATTTTTTGTAATTTCTTCGAGTTTGAATAAAAAAGATTTTAAAATTTTTCAGGAAATCTCGATCCGCCTTGAATGCCAGGCCTCAAGGGAGGGGCAGGGCGGCCTGGCGCGCCCTTGGGCCTCTCGGCTTTCCTGGCATAAAAGGAGAAGCAATGTGAATGTAGTAAAATCGAATTTGTTTATTAATATTTGCATAAAATAATATATTTAATTAAGTAAAAAATTGATTTCTCGGATAGTAATTAATGAATTTTTACCAATTTTGAAAATTTTTGTTGAAGAGAAAATAACAAAATTGAATATTAATATTAAAAAGCTAATAAATCATTAAATAAATTCATTTTTTATTCATAACTTGCCAAAAGTAAAAATGAATTTATGGCTTTTTATATTTTTAATGTTTTTCATTATTTATAACAACGAAACCGGTAAAATCCGACCAAATTTTGACGAAATATTCGGCGGAGAATGGGACAAAAACGAAAGAATAGAAAAAGTGATAAAAAATGAACAAAATGAGCAAAATGAAAATTCAACTGTTGTTCAAATAGATGCAGAAAATGGAAATGGTCGAACTGAGCAACAAAAAAGAAAAACAATTCAAAAATTTGAAGCAATTAAAGAAAAGTTGAAGGAAAAAGGAAAATATCAAAACAAAGACAGAGCAAAAATTGAGACGAAAATCGGAAATTTATTAGGAGTCGGTCGCCATAAAATATACAAATGGAAAAAAGAATTAAATTTAAATAAAAATAAAAAGATGGAAAAGAGTTTTTATGTGGAGAAAAAGAAGGAATTCATTGAACGTTCTAATGAATTTAATAGTTTGTATGGCCAACGCAAACAGAAAGAATTTGTGAAGGAATTGGGCATTTCTAAATGGACATTTATACGATGGAAAAAAGAATTGCTGCCAAAATACCATAAAAGTAAGAAATTTTGTTTTTTTAATTTAATTATTATTTTTAAGTGAGAAATAAATATTCCAATGAGGACAAATTGGAAAAGATAAAGCAATATTTTGAAATTAAACAAGCAAATCCAAAATTTTGGACAAAATAATTGCTAAGAAATTGGAAATTGGAAGTGCAACACTGATCAGATGGAAAAAGAAATTTGCTTAAGTTTTGGGAAGATATGTATTTGTGTGTGTTATTTATACCTTTAAATTTATATTGAAATAAAGTCCATTTATTTGAGGTTTTTATGCCTGATTTTCCTATTTTTTTACGGTTTTTATGCCATTTAAAATAAAATGTTTTAAAAATCACTGAAAAAACATTTTTTTTTTTTTGCTAAATTTTTAAACTTGCATATGCAGAGTATAGTAAATTTGTTTATTTAATATTTGCGTAAAAAAATTTATTTAATTATGTAAAAATTTTCGGATAATAATTAATGAATTTACCAATTTTGAAAAATTTTGTTGAAGAGAAAATAATAAAATTGAATATTAATATTAAAAAGCTAATAAATCATTTAAAAAAATTCATTTAATATTCAATAATTCAATTACACAAAATGAGTTTGTAACATTTATAAAAAAATTATTATTATTATTATTAAAAACACCTAATTAATTCAATTACTGTTTAATTTTGAATTTATTTATTTATTTTTTAGCACATTTTTATACCTTTTATTAATAAATCTAACTAAAACTATAATGTATGCTCGTTTTTTGCACTAAAACATTTAAATTATGTTTTTTCAAAAAATTTTTTATTTTCTTTATTATTTGGGTTTCACAAATTTTGACAAAATATATGGCAATGGATTTGAAAAAAATTAAATTGAAGAAAATCGTAGCGATTTTTTATATTATTTTGTTGCATAATTTTTCAAATTAGCGACTCACTTTCGGATTATCATTTTACATATTTTCCAGAAAAACAATTTATTTATTTTCCTTTTTTAATCAATAGAGTAGAAAAAAGAAATTATTAATAAAATTTTCTTTTAAATAAATAATCAGTGGGGAAGAATATATTATCTTTTTTTCATTTTTTTCAAATCGATTTTTTACCGGAGACCAGTAGAGAATTGTGGTTTTTTCATGTGAATAAAAGGCTCTTAATTGACTTAATTAATAATGTGGATTTATTTAAGAAAAAAAAACCTTATATAAATTGATATTTGGGAATATAATCCCGGGAAAATGAAATTATTACTTTTATTATTCTGTTTGATTATAATTTTAATTGCCCTAATTACTTCAAATGAATTAGAAAATAAAAAACTGCAACAAAAGTCATTTGATGAAATATTTGGAGAAAAATGGGAAGAAAAAGAACAAAAAATGCAAAATGAACAGAAGAAACTGGAAATCATTAGAAAATATTATAAAATAAAAGAAAAAATTAAGGAAAAAGGAAGAAAATATTCAGCGAAAGAATGGAGTAAAATTGAGGAAAAAATAGCGAAAAAATTGGGAACAAATCGCTTATATATTTATAAATGGATTAAAGAATTTGGTCTTCAAAAACAAATACATAAATGCTACAAATCAAAAACTGATGAACCAAAAATTGAAATTGTTCAAAAATTTATTGCAATGAAAAATGAATATAAGCAAAAAAGAAAAAATTCAAGAAAAGAATGGCAACAAAATTATGCCGAAATTTGTAAGAAAATTGGAGTTAGCCAAGTTATAATGAAGAGCTGGAAGAAACAATTCGGAATTCGCTGTAAGAGAATAATGGAGAAAGAAAAAATGGAAAAAATAAAAATTTATTGGAAAATAAAAATGAAAAATCCAAAAATGTGTAATCAGAAAATTGACGAAATGATGAACCTTGATCGAACGAACATTTCAAATTGGAAAAAACAAATTGGAGAAGAAATTTTGGAAGATTGATATCATTATGATCCGATTTTTTCTGGTTTTAAAAAAAAAAAACGATTATTTTAGAGATACGAGTTACTAAAACTGATAAAATAGTTTGTTTAGTGGAATAATTTTTAATAGTGTATTTAAATTTATCAAACTAAATATAATTAAATTAATAGAAAATTAAAAAATAAAAGGAAAGACTTTCTTTGCTGAATTCATTTACAAAAAACGCTAAATAATACAATATAATTTATATTAATGACAATGATTAATTTCGGTAAAAACGAGATTAAAATATTATGAATATAAGAAGAAAATTCAAACAAAAAGTGATGTAATAAAAATTGTTTTCCTATTTTTAATCCATCATAAAACAAAATGTTTTAAAGTAAAAAACATAAACAAATTCAATAAATGAGATTGAGAAACCATTAGAATTGTTTCGATTTAAAAATATAATTATTTTTATTTACAACAACATGGTTTTTTGAAAAAAAAGTCTTTTAAAATGTCCTAAAAACGAACCATTCGTATAAAGAAAAACATATAAAATATCAGCAATATATTTAAATAATTTATTGATAGCAAACCTAAGAATTATAAAATTATATAAGAATTATATGATCGTCATCAATTTAAACATTCAATAAATATTAATTCATATTTTACACACCAAATTAATATCAAAAAGTTTAATCGAAAAAATTGTGTCGATATATTTATAAAGCTGAAAAATCTCAATATTATCGAGAGAAATGGGCGAGATTTATAAAAAAAACGATAAAAAATAACTTAAAACAAATAAAAAATGTATTGAAAATAAGCAATGATTTTTTTTTATTAATACTCAGTGTTAAACGAAATGGCGAAAAAAGGTAAACTAAACATAAGGTCAAATCAAAGCAATAATAATTTTTATATAAATAATTTTTATAGAAACAATTTCAAATTGGCTATTTCAATATAGATAATTTTCACCGCATATACTCATTTTTTTGGCTTTATATTACAGTTCAAATCATATTCATTTTATATTTTATTAACTAAATCCTCTTACATTAGTTTTTTATTTAAATTATTTTATTTTTTATATCTTTCAAAGAATAGACATTGTAAAAATATTATATTAATTAAGCTTAAAAAGAAAAAGATTATTTATTAGTTATATTTTAAATTTATTCGGATGATTTAAATCTGTCGGTTTTTCACCTTTTTACTCACGTTGGGTATAGTGTTAGGGTCCCATACGGATCACTAATATTATTTTTAAATAATTTGATTCTTTATCAATAATTATTATTTTTTTATCATTTTCTTTAATTTATTTTAATTGTCCAATAATGCTTATTAATGAAAGTTTTTTCGGTGATTTAAATTATTTTTTAAACTCCTTCATTTTATAAATTTTGATATTTATTTTTGTAAATTTTCAATATGAAAAAAATTATGCATTTCCTTTCAAGAGAATCCTGGCATGAATGTGTGAATATAAATAATATAAAATAAAAGAGAATGAGAATTTTAAGCTATCATTTTATCTCTAAAAATTCATTATTATTTTTTGTCTTTATATTTAATATTAAAATAAGAATTTATACACATAATAATTTCGTTTTTTTCGGTTACCAAAATGGCTTTGGTTAAGCCTCAATTTTATTGAAAATTAAGTAAATAATTTTAAATTTTCTTTAATTAATTAATTTTATTTTTTTGTTTATTAATTTGTTCGCTTCTTTTTTTATGAATGTTTCTGTAATATTTTTTATATTCCCTTTGTGGTGATTTTGTTTTTATACTATTAATTTTGTTCAATAATTTTATTACATAAAACATTGTATTTTTCTTCCATATTTTTTCTATTCTGCCGAATTAATAGTCTCATTTTTAATTTTTCTTTTTATTTAACAATGAATAAAATTACTTCATTTTTATTACATATTTAAATTTTGTGGAGAATAAATTCAATTAGGCAAAAGAAAGACAAATAATCAAAAATTGAAATTCTGAGGGAAAATAAATTCGAGCTATTTTAAAAGTATCGCGAATGTAATAAAACTATGATAAAAAATAGTCCCACATACAAATACATATTTTTTTTAACAACTTAATTCTGATATTGTTGAATAAAAAAGACAATAAAAATGAAATTTAATTCAAAAAGTAAAAAAAAGTCAATCACATTATTTTATTTAAATCAGCTTTGGTCCTCAAAAATAAAATAATTATGACATATTTATAATTAATAAATAGATAACCAAGCAAATTTAAATGGAATTGACAAAATCGAAATTATAATTTAATGAATTAAAAAATATTTATAAATACATAAGACAGTATAATAATTTTCAATAAATATAAACTAATTAAAGTAATATTCAGCAGACTTTGATAAAAATTGAAACAAAAAAAAATGATTAAAAAATAAAAAACAATTTAAATGGTTTTCCAACGATCGAAAAATACTTCAAAAATCAAACAGGCAAGAAAAAAGATAAATATAAAATCTACATTTATTAAATAGCAACTAAGCTAAGTAAATTATTATAATTAAATAATGCTAATAAAAGCTTGTTAAATAAAATATATGATAATTAAATAAAATATGACTAATAAAGAAATTCATGGAAGTATGTATTTATTCTAAAAAAATTAATTAAAGTATTAAAATTAAATTATATATTTTATTTTTATATATATATTTTTTAAATATTTATAGATTTTAAAATTTAAAATTACTATTAAATTATAAAAATTAAAATTAATTAATTATTCTTTGAACGCATTTAATATAATTTCCCCAATACAAAATAATTTTAAATTTAAAGGAGCTGACAATAAATTATATTAGATTGTTAATAGTTAGAGATTTTAAAAATGTTGATTTTATTTTTATGCTCAAATCTAATAAAAATTCATCCGAAAATTTTTATTTATCTTACAAAATCATATCTTCTCAATAAAAATAGCACAATGGTTAAACTTCAATGTGATCAAATATTTAAATATGTTATTAAACACTTTAAAATTAAAATGAAGAATACAACGTAAAAGAATTTAGATGTTTTATAATGTGAGTTTAAATTAATTATTATAAAAACATATAATTTCATCATTCAGAAAATAAAAAATAATTTTTTAAAAATAAAATGCAAATTTAATTAAAACATATAATAAATCTGTCTTACTTTAAAAAAAGTGAATTCAATATAGATAATAGATTGTATTTATTCAACTTATTGCATTATATTAATATTCAATTGCAGTTTTGTCGACCTTTAAAAATTTTCTTAAAATGTTTCTTTTTATAAACTTTAATTTATCAAATACATGTCAAAAACTAATTCTGATTATGTTATGCAATTAAATTTTTCTTTGCTAAATTCTTTTTTATGTTCAATTTTTTTTAAATTTTTTGCAAATGAACATTTTTTTAATAATGAAGTTAAAAAGAATATATAAAATTCTTAATTAGTTTTTAGAATATAATGCTAAACTTGTTAATTTTAATTGTCACAAATTATTTAGAGAGTATATCGTTTTAAAAAATAAATTATAATTTAAGAAACAAATTTAAATGTTCAAAGCAGTTTTATTTTAATTTTATCTTTATTATCCAATAAGTTTATTAATGAAAGTTTCCTTCGGTGATTTTAAATTATTTCCTTCATTTTATAAATTTTGCTATTTATATTTTTTTTTAATTTCCACATAACCTTTGCTTTCAAGAGAATCCTGGCATAAAACCTATCAAAGATTAATAATATTTTGAATTTATTTGGAAAAGCATTTATGTTATGTCTATAATGTATTGGTGACTTAAACCGAATAGTTTTGCTTCCAAAAAAAAGTTTTGTAAAATCAGAATAATTTACATCTAGTTATTTATAATTAAAAATTATTAAAAAAATTTAGTATATTATTATCATATTATTTAAACTGAATCAATTTAAACATTTAAGTTTCTGTATTATTTTATAGCACTCGAATACATGTCCTTTTTAAATAGTTTTAATAAAAAGCCAATAAAAAAGCAATTATATGAAAATAATCATTCATTTCAATATTTAAATATAGATTGAAGACAAAAAAATAATTATATTATATTATATTTAGAACAAAGTTTAATTGATTCCTCATTTTTATTTATTTTTGTACATTCATTGAATTAAGTAACAAAAATAGAGAACAGCCATTTAATTTTTTTATGTTTTTTAAATTTATTAATAATTGATATTTATTAATTCTGATTTTAATTTTTACTTTGATTTACTCACATGATGAATGTTCTTGTCTGTCAATTCTTTTAAATCAAGCCAAAATCTTTAAATACGTGATTTTTTATAATTTCAAAAATTAATATAAATCTTTATATTTATGAAAATTTTAATATCAAGATGTTTTTTTTTAAATATAAGAAATCCAAGCTAAAAATAACACTTTAGTATTTTTTTATTTGCTTTCAAATATTTATTTGTTTATTGTATGCACTAAAAATGCCTAATATGCGTATAAAATATACACCAAAAATCTCCTAATTATGCCGAAACTTTCGAAAATTAAATATTAAAAAATCATTAAAATAAAAAAATTATATTGATGTTGTATTGATTTAATTGCGGAAGGTTCTGATCCCATACATGAAAATTCATTTTTTAATTTTTATTTTTGCTTTTTATGCCAAAGTCAATTATCATTTTCACAAAAAATTTTTTTATGATATAAAATTATTTTTTTTATCCATTTTAACAAATAAATTATTCATAAAGTTTTAAACAAAAATTAATTTGTTTTTTTTTTTAAATTGACCTTGCATAAAAAAAACAAAAAATAAAAGTCTAAACTGGATTTGCATGTAGAGGATTCGAACCTAGGACAAAAAAAATTTTTGACTAACGCACTACCTATGCACCACTACACAGTTTTAAATGAATGGAACAATTGTTACTTTTCTTTAATTATAAAAAGGTTAAAACTTTGGCACGGCATAACTCGGCACTCGGGCTCATTCCGCAAAAAATAAAACCATTTTTCTTAAGAATCTATGGGTGCTCTATCCACCCAAAAAATTTCATTCGGAAATCCCACGGACACCTGGGGACCTTCCTTTGTAAGTGAACGCATTTTCATAAATGCTATCTTTAGTACAGTTATTTTCGTTTTTATCTTTTTTATAATTAAAAAAATTAATTGTTTCATTTTGATATTATTACCTCTATTAATACGTTTTTTATAAAATTAATGTATAAACAAAAATAAAATAAATGAATTGATATTATAGAAATTTTAAATATTTACTATTTTATAATCTTTTTTTATTAAAAAATAGCAAAGTTTTTGTAATGATTTTAATTTAAATTTCTTTAATTAAAATTGTTACTTTACTTACTGAAATTAAATACTTATCTATAAAATTTATATTATTTTATAAATTATTATTAATGAAATAAAGTAGAAATTTTAGCATTTCAACAAATTATCAAAATATTATTGTTTATTTTCTGAATAATCTATAAAATAATGAAGCAAAATATTGGTCAACTGCATATTCATTCATATTTATTTCCACAAAAATAAAATAAAAGCAGCATTTATTTACAATAAAAATATCTTCTTTTTTTTTGTCAACGAATGCATTACTTTTTGTTAAAATTAATTATCTAATATTTTTTATTATTTTGGTTGGTTTTTAGTAGAATTGTATATCATTTACCTTTTATAAAATTTAATTTTTGTTTTTATAGTGATCGCAACTAAGCACTTCTCTTTATAAGATAGTTTTCATTAACAATTAGCAAGATAATTAAAATAATAAAATATTTAATCTAAATATTTCATTATTTTTTTCTAGATATAATAGTAATTAGTCGTAGCGTTTGGTGTTTTATAAAAAAAATTACAATTTTTTATTTCATTAATCTTTATTTTATGTATTCACGTTCCGTATGTTATTATGAAAAAAATTTCTTATTTATAACAAATTGAATAAATAGATGATATACATAACTAAGACATAACTTTATTTATTTAACTTATTTTTTGGGGATTGTGGTTTAAATTGTTTTTGAGCTAATTTATTTATTCAATTTTTTATAAATGTCGTTTTGTTATTTTTAAAATTTTGTTTCTTAATTATCAATTTGAAAAATATTTAAAAAAATTAAATATTTTTAATAATTATTATTTTTTTGGTGATATTTCAAATTTAATTGATTTGATTACCTTTTGAATAAGTTGTTTTTTTTTTGAATTCCTTTTTTAATTTAACTTTACTAATAGGTAAATTTGTTGTTGAATTTCATTGTTGTTTTTCAAACCTATTAATATATATGCAAAGTAATTCAAATATTTTTCATTATTATTTATGTTTTTATTATAAAATCATTATAATATTTAAAAATAAAATAAAATTAAGAAAAATTAGGGCCTTTTTTTCCTTTAATTACTTAAATTAAAATATAAACAATCGCAAATATATATATATTTTTTCTTTAATTATTATTTTCAGATTAATTTTTTAAAGTACTTATGATGAAAAATTAATTCTCTTTTTTATTTTACTTTTTATTATAGTTAAATTTTTGATTGTTTTGTCGCTTTTAACTCTTAATTTCAAAAAAATTTTCTATTTTTAATAATAATTTTTTATGTTAATTTTTCATTGTTTTTAATGCATATTTACATATTAAATAGGCCATGCAATTTTGTCTTTTACTTTTTTAAATATAATATACTTTTTAAAATAGGCATCTGCCGTAGCAAATCCTCCGATATACGTACTTGCTTTAAACTCTCATGAAATATATATAATTGTTCAAATAAAATATTTGCTGAATAAAAGTAAAATAAATAAATTTTATAAAAGCTTAAAAGAATATTTGCTATTTATTATATTTGTTTTATGAATTGCAATTCATTTTGTTATTTTTTGCTCTAAATTTTATGTGATTGTTTTTTAATAATAAATATTTTTTCCATAATTTGGTCTTTATTTAATTATTAAATTTGAGTAAATATTCTTTAATTAAGTTTATTTACTAATATTATATTATGTCTTAGTGTTTTTAACTATATCTATTTGAGACTTTTACTGAAGTTATTTATAATGAAACTTATTAAAAGATTTTTTAACTCCCATATTTTATTTTTTAAAAGAAATTCTATTTCATTATTTAAAATTTCTTATACATTAGGTTATTTAGAGTACTAGAATTAAATGTGTATTTATTAAAAATAAATAATTTATTTATTTTTTAA
>SIJG01000090.1:60864-151633 GCA_023374025.1 Heterodera schachtii | reverse complement strand
TTATTTCAATTGAAAATAATATAAAATTAAATTTTTATTTTGTTTTTTATTTAATAAAATCCAAAAGTTAAAGCACAATTAAATTAATGAAAATTTTCAAACTAATTTATTTAAATTATTTTAAAAATAATCATTTTTGGACTAAATGATCGAATATTATTAGAAATTTATTTTACTTTTCTGATCATTTTTTTCGGCGCGCTTTTTGCAAAAAACTTTTGTGGAGAAAGGGGAGACCGGCGGTGCCGATAGGCGCCGCCGGGGAAAATTTTGAAAATTTGAGTGCAATTTGTTAACAGATTATCAACAAAAAGCAAGTTTTTGGTACATATTTTAATTTAAAAAATAATAAAATATGTATAAATAAAAAAAACTATGAGAAATCATATTTTGTCGAAGGGAAACCATGAGTATACAAAAAGAAAATTCAAAATATTTTAATTTCCGTAGAGGGATTGAACCAGGGGAAAGAAGAAGACAAAAGTCAAGGGAACTAGCCACTAGGCCATTTGCACAATTGGTTGTGACACTTTTAAAGAATATTTTTAATCATTTTTTTTATATTTTTTCCTTTGACTCCAATTTTCATCACTAATTTTCCACTCAGACCCCCATTTTTACCAGTGCTTGTTTTTCCCGGTTCCCGGTTGCCCTACCGGGACCGGGACCGGGACCTTTGCTTTTCAAAATCCGGGACCGGGAACCGGGACCTCGGATGACCGGGAATTCCCGGCCCGGTCCCGGTCCCGTCGCACTCTAGTTTTTATTTATTTTTCATTTTTTTTGAAAATGCACAAAAACCACAATTTGAATGCTCTTATAATTTTTGGACTTGGAATTACAAATTAACTACGGCACTGAACCTTCACTTGCTCCGATCTATGAAAGTGCCAATGCCACAAAAAGAATCCCTTTTAATCCAAATTTTGCAATTTTTTGTTTACTGCCTTAATGGAGAATTTAATAACTAAAAAACGCAATAGAGAGTTTTGGAACTAAGCCAATTAGCACAGAATTAGTTTCATAAAAAGCATTTTTCAGTTTGTATTGGGCAATTTGCTAAACATTTGGCCAGAATTGATGAAATTGAGACACAAATAAATGGAACAAAGGAATGCAAAAAGGAACATTGCCAACATGCTCACAATCAGTTACAGAGCAGGTCCTTCCCCCCAAAAATTAATAAAATTTTCAAACTTTTCGATGAATTTTTTCAAATTTTATGTTGACTAATAAGTTTTTTTCAAAAAAAATTTCAAAAATTGATTTGTCATGAAAATTATCCAAAAGTAAAAAAAAATATTTTTTTTAACAATTTGTAAATTACATTTTATAAAACGATTAATTTCGCAAGAGTTTTAAAAATGAACATTTACAAATTAAAGTAAAGCATTAAAAAAGTCAGATATGTTCGGGATATTTTAAATATCGAAAATGTGCAAAAGATGGTCGAAGACTCGTAATCAGCACTTCGAATTAGCCTTAAAATTGCTATATTTTCATTTTTTTATGGGACCAATAATTAGCAGATAATTGCCGTGATTCCTTTCGAATTAAATTCCCATCCCTCATCATTATTATTTTGTTAATTGCATTTTCCATTTTTCATGCACAGAATCGGCATGGATTTAAAATCTTTGTTAAAATGATGACCGGCAGAACACTCACACTCAGTGATCTTCTTCCAAGCAACACAATCGAGGAAATCAAAATCAAAATTGAGCGCATTGAAGGCATTTTGATTGATCATCAAAGACTGCTTTTCGTGGTAGATTTCTCATTTTTGCGTTAATTTATTACTGAATGATGACGAGTGCCGAGTTTATGGATGTGTGCCCTCAAAAAGATTAAGAAACACACAAAAATTGGAAAATGTAGAAGAAAAAATATTAGTGAATTTTTTTATGAAAATTGGCCCAAATTCGGAGTTTAAATTATACCGTTGAAATTTGGAGGACATTTAATTTGTTGTATACTTGATAAAATCTGACAAAAAAATATGTTATTACGACATTAATGCTAATCAAAAAAGTCAGTTGCACCATCGTGATCTGATCACTCCTTCTAGGTGATCTGAAAGATGGCTTGAAAAGGGGAAAGTTTGGAAAAAACATTTTAAATGGTTATTTCTTTTGGTACTGAAAAATTTGGCATTCAGAGGCCCAAAAAAATCTTCGAAAACATGTTCTGGGTGGCAATTTACGATTTTGAGCAAATATAAGAGAAATTAATTTTTTTTACTCGTTTTGACAATTCCTTGATTGTTCATTTTGCTCATTTTAAATTAAAATTATTTCAGAACGTCGGCTTGGTGACAGCCTTACTTTGAAGGATTGCAACATCATAAATGGCTCCACCATTTACCTTTTCCAGCGTGCTTGTGGCTGTTAGAGCTGAAAGATTGCAGAATTTTTGCCTCATAATTTTAATTATTGACCATTTGCCTTTTCTTTGCCTAATTGAATTTTTCTCCACAAAAATTTAAACATGAAATAAAAAGGGAGTAATTTTGTTCATTTATGCATTAGCATGTTTTTACGTTTAAAAAAAGTAAAAATGAAAACTAATCAAAAAATTGGAGTTTGTTGATGAATGTTTGAGTAAATACTTTCCTTACAAGAACATATGTTGATATCAATTATAAACGTCCAATTATCAAATAAGTAAGTTACTTTAAATAAATGGATTTGCAACTCTCTGGTTTACTTTTAATTTCATCGATTTAAAAATTAATTATAAATCTTGTAAATTTATTTCATTATTAGTTAATAGTTTTTTATAATAAATAATTTAAAAACTTAAGCTTCCCTTTATTCATAATTATTTAACCATAATTTTAGAATAATTAAAGTTTTTTTAGTAATAATTTTATTTTGATTTGTTTTTTACGAAAAAATATGTTTATAAATTCACATATTTTATGCCGTATGAATTGCAATGCCTTGAAAATCTAGTCTGTTATTTTTGCTTAAATTATTTATTATAAGCTCAATTTTGTTTTCGATTTAACTTTTTCCCTCTTCTTGAATATACTTTTCGGTTGTTGAAAAACCGTTTTTATGGTTATTTATTTTTTAATAATAAATGTTTTTTTTGTTATTATACTTATTTATTTAATATTTTTCAATTCATTCTGATGTTCTTTTATGTCAAAATTATTGAAATTGACTCATTAATACAATTTTTATGAATTTGAAAAATTGAGTTTTCTTCTTTTAATTAAATCTCATTTTTTCAGGAGAATTTGCAAAATTCATTTAAAGCATGTAATTGACGCGCTTTATCCCTGATTTCGTCAGTACGCTTTTTAATGTTGCTGACTTTGTATGTTTCTTTTACTCATGACTTTTTATGCTTTTTTAAAAATTTTTCTTGTTGATATTAATTCTCAATGGAACAATCTTTCCTTCGGATAATGCCTATAATAAATATTTCTTATTTAATTAGTAAATTCAAATTGAATTCATAGGGGCTGGAAAAATTTGGCATTTCGAGGCCCCAAAAATTTTCGAAAAAAGAGTTTTCCGAGTTGTATAAGAGAAATTAATTTTTTTTTAAACTCGTTTTGACAATCCCTTGAATGTTTAATTTGCTCATTGTAAATTAAAATTATTTCAGAACGTCGGCTTAATGACAGCCATACTTTGAAGGATTGCAACATCATAAATGGCTCCACCATTCACCTTTTCCAACGTGCTTGTGGCTGTTAGAGCTGAAATGATTAAGTAAAAAGAGATAATTTTATTATTGTTTTATTTTTCACCATATTCTTTATTTCATTGAGGAACATTTATTTTTTTTTCAATTTTCAATTTGCATTTTTTTATAAAAAAAATTTGGTTGACTACACAAAATTAGTGAATGGATCAAGAATCGGACCCGGTTAAATATATTGATTTTTTGATAAACAAAATTAATAGTGATTTAAATGAGCACTGACCAGGAGAATTCAAAGTAAAACTTTAATTATTGTTACCAAAAGAATACAGAAAAAGAATTCAATAATCAAAAAAATACCTAAATAATTTAGTAGTTGAATTTATTTTAATTGAAATATCAACATAAATAAACATACACAAATTTATATAATTAAAAACAAAATCAATAAACATAAAAATCGAAGAGTAAGCTTAATATAAATGCACATTAAGTGAAACAATTGACATTTGAAAATTACCAATAAAAATAAAATTGTTTCTTTAAAAAATTTAAAAAAGAAATTTTTCATAATAAATTTATATTTATTATTTTTATTTTATTAATCTCTTGAATTAAAAAGTTATTTAAAAAAGGAATATAATTGATTTAATTCGAAAATATTAAAATTTAAAAGTAAAACTTTTTAAAATCTTTTTTTATTTAAAATTGATTTTCTGTATACAGTAAATTTTTATTATTCTAATCTTCTTTATTTTATTAAAAAAGTAAAGCATAATTAAATTAATAAATAAATTTTAAAAAAGAAAATTGAATATGTGGCTAATTTTTTAAAGTTTTTTTTGATTATTTTGTGTTTCATCACTTAAATAGTTAAAATTCACTATTTTGAAATCTTGTCACTATTTTTTCACTATGAAAATTGGTATCCAATATCTTGATTATTATCATAACTATATATTATAATAAGTTCTTTTTTTCTTGCTGAAATTTTTCTTTCGTTTTCAAAATTTCATTTATTTATTTTTAAAAATTAGTAAAATGAGAATCAGAGCAATTAAATTATTAAATAACAATCATCAATTTAACGAATAGTTAATCCATTGTAAAAAAATAAAAATAATTGTATTTTTGATTAAAAGATTAAAAGTCTTATATGTCTATAAAACTATTTAACAAGTTTTAAAAAAATCAATGTATTCTAATAAAAGTGTTTCGTCCTATAAATTTTTTGATTTTAAATTTTAATATTTTTAATAAAGATATTTATTTTTTGAATTTTGTTATTTTAATTGCTTGTTCTCGGTTTTAGTTTTATTTTTTCTAGGTCAGTTTCAATTCAGTAATAAAAAAATTTTCCTCATTGTTCCTCTGCTCATTAAAAATACAATTTTTAAAGTTTGTTTTTTCATTGAACTTCCGTTATTTACAAATTTTAATAATAAAAATAATGAATATTAAATTTTCTCTTTCTAATTTATGCTTTTATTTTTTATTCTTATCATTTACTTAATAGAATTTTAAATTAACAAGCAAACATCTTTTTGAAATTATTGTTACTTTAAATTTCATTTTCAAATATGAATGTGCATGAGCCCATGAGACTGAAATAAATAGCCCTATTTCATTTTTTATTCTCGGTGAGACGATGGCGGTAATTAGTTTGATGTTTAATTGGGCTTCTATTTTATCATTAAGTAAGCTAACAAAGTTTCTTATTCAAATTCTCCCTGGTTAAATTTGGCCTTAAATTGATTTTTTAATAAGCTGTATCTTTTCTTCATTACTCAGAAGTCCAATGCTTCTAATTTCTAATTTAATATTCTTTTATATTTTTAATGATCTTTTTGCCAATTTTATAATATTTATACAAAATAATTATTGTAAATTATTTGTTACATTTTGTTAACTGATGAACTGAAGGATTAGTGGTCAGTATTTAGTCTTGTTCCATTTTTAAGTTTGCAAAATAATTTTTGAATAATTTTTAATAAATATTTAATCTTCTAAAATAATACCAAATAAAAATTTGAAAAGTAGAAAAAATATTTTTTAACTTTTCTCCACTAAATGTAATACTTAATAAATTTTTAATTTTAACTTGACTTATTTAAATTAAACGATGAAATTTTTAAAATTAGTTTTAATTCAATCTTAACAAATTTTTAATTTTCATTTAATTTATTATAAGATTTAAAATTATTTGATTTAATTTTGAATTTATTTAATTATTTTATTTATTTCTAATTACGTAATTTTTATCTATTGTTATTCTTTAATAATTTTTCTTTCTCATATTTTGTCTTTAATTATTTTCATGATGCTTAAATTTAATTTATTAATTTTTGTATAATCTTTTTTTCTCAGATTAATAATTTTATTATTTATTATTCTTTAAAGCATCTTGGTGTAAATATAGGAATATATATCTATTTTAACGTATATCGAAGTTTGTTTTGGATTTTAACACAGATTTGCGCTTAAAATGTTAGAAATTTTTTAGCTTGGTTTGTAGCCTTTTTATATTAATTAAAATTCTTTTAAATATAAGATACTTCCGTTGAATCGACTTATAGACCTTTTCCTTTAAAAAAACTAATGTGGTGCTTTTGATAGCACTTGAAAAAAACTTTATATTTTGTGAGTTTAAATTTTTTATTATTTTTAAATTTGAAATATTATTAGATATCGAAGAATTAATTTGACCTAGAATATTTTTATTCTTGTGCGTTACTTCGTGACATCCTGCTGCTGTTCACCGTTTCTTAGTAAACTCTATACATTTCTTGATTTTTTGTGCTATTTTTTAAATCACTTAAAACCAAGGCTTTTAATCAAAATTAATTTTAAATAGTTAAATTTTATTTGTATATAAGTGATGAAAAATAAATTTAGTAAATAATTAATTATTTATGTTTTTCAGATAATTATTTTTGTAAAATAAATCATATTATTATTTTACTGTTGATTTTGTTCGGCTCTCCATAGATAAATTAGTATTTAGTAGAAATAAAAAATCCCTGTATAAATTGTATAATTTAATTTAAAGTTATTTTTTACAAGTTTAGGTAATATATTTTTTTCAATTATTATACATATAAATAACAAATACGAGAATGGTACTTTCCGTAAAAAACGGAAAGGTTTATAGTATTAATTTTTTTAATTAAAAATAAATACTAAAATTTTGTGTAAATTTTTTAATCCTTTCAATTATTTTTTTATTATCTTATTTAACGGATAATAAATATTTTAATTTGGTTTCAAAATTATTCAAAGAAATGTATATTTGAAAGCATCATTTTAATAGGTATTTTGAAAATTCAATATTCATTTTGATAAATTTTTATGACGTTTTTTGATTGATTTTTCTTTAAAATTAGGCAAGATTTTCATTAATCTAAACGTATTTTTTAAATAACAAAATCTATTTTATAAATTGTGATTTCTTCTTTGTTAAATTGATAATAAAAATTAAAAGCAACTAAATTCTATATTGACTAACTTTATTTTGATTAATAAATATTTCTTTTTTTCATAGCATTATTTAATTAAAATTATTTTTTATTCATTATTTTCTGATGTACTTCTCTTTTTTTATATTTATTATACTGTTTTGAATTTTTTTGTAAACAAAAATTGATTGTATTTTAGTAGCAGAATTTGTTAAAAAAGTATATATTTCTAATTAATCATATTGAATTAAGTTTTTTAACTTTATTTGGAATTTCTTTCTTTATTTTTTTACTGGTAAATTTTCTTTAAATAATTATTTTTTCTTAGTCGTTTCATATTATTTTGCATTTATTTGAATAAAACAAAATAATTTTAAGTACCAATCTCATCGGGAATTTGCGATAAAAAAAATCTTATTTATAATTAATTTTAAAAAAAATACTCATTTGCCACTAAAATACCTCAAAAAATCCTCATTTGGCATGAAAAATCCTCATTTTTTAAAAGCGTCCATAAAATTGCGAACAAAATCAGTTCTTTCATATTTTTCGTTTAAAACAATCACGGCGCCTATCAGCGCCGCCGGACCCTATAATTCTTTTTTTTTTAAATTGGACCAAAATCGCAAAATTGGTAATTTTTGGTACAAATCTATAATTAATCTTATTTAAAACCTCCAAAAAAATTTTTAAAAATTCAATTTCTATTCTTTTCTAAAGCCAAATATAGCTAATTTTTCAAAAAAACATGCGTTTTTGTCACTTTTTATCAAAAGACCACAAAAATCCTTAAATTTCTCAAAAGACCACAAAATGAGGAAAAATCCTCACATATCGAAGCCCTGATTTAATATAATATTATAAGAGTTTATTTATACATTTATTCACTATCGAATGATATATGTAAAGAATTTTTTAAAATTAACATCAATTTTTATTTGGTGAAATAAAATGAAAAAAAACAAAAATTAATTTTAAATTTATTATTTTATTTTATTTAATCTATTTTTGTTTTGGACATTTTTTAATTTAATTTTAAATTATTATGAGATTCTCCAGTCTTGGGATTAAAAATGAGATTTTTTATTTAAATTTTCTTGTCACCGTCACCAAGTTTTGAACAAATTGGGTTGCCCAAAACAAATGTTTTTTATAATTAAGGTTAAACAAATTAGTGTGGTAAAGTCATAATATTACTTCAATATTTTAGCAAGAAATATAAATTAGCAAGCATTAAATTTAATTGGTATTAACAAAATTTAAAGTATATTTGCATATTTTTTAATTCACATTTAAACAAACAACAAAGTATAAAGCATTAATGGTCACAATTATCTAGCTGGAGCCAAGAATTGTTTCATTAGTACATTTTTTCTAATTATTTACTAATATTATTTCATCAATCTTTCTAAATGGTTAATTGTTGAATATAATATCTTTATCAGGTAAACAAAAAAAGCCTGATAATTATTCAAAAATAATAAATTATCTATTTTTGATGATTCAGTTCTTTTTTAATTAAAATTTAAAAAAATTTATAAACGATATGTTTTAATTTATTAGAATTCTTTTTGGATATCATCTGCTAATTTTAATTTATATTATATACAATAGTATAAGTACACTGATCAGATAAATTACTTATAATTAGTTGGCTTAAAAGCCGAAGCCAAATAATCAAACAACAATTTTGTTTATTTCTTGGTTATTCCTTATAAATTAATAAATAAATTAATTAATAAAAAAAATAATAATAAATTGAATGATCTAATCGATTTTCATAGCGGCAATTTTATTTATTGATATTTTCTTAGGCATTTTTTTCGCGTTCAGGTCAGGGTTCGGAATTGGCAACGTAAAACCATCAATCTAGTGAAAAGGGTCATTATTTAAAAATCATCATTTGTTAAAACAATATTTTCCGCAACCCATCACAAACTTACTTACAATTTGAATAATCACAATTTCACCTTGCTATTTTGGAATAAACTTTTAAAATAAGGAATTCAACAATTTAAGATGACCATAAAAAATTTTTTCGGCTACTGTATTTAGAATTTGTTATTTTGAGTGACCATCTTTTGTTTCACGATTTTCAAAAAATGATAAAGCGATTTTAAAACATTACGATTATCCCTACTCAGATTTTCAATAAAAATTTTTTTGAAACAAATTTGTTTTAGGCGTTTTCAGGGTCGGGAAAACCGATTCTGCTATCTATTTTGGCCCAATTCGAACACCGAACCCGGATTCGAACAAAAAAGTCCAATCCATTTTTCAAAAAAAATTCACATTTTATACACAAAATCACTTAAAATGCACGACGACGACCCGCACAATCAAAAAAATGCAACGACGACGACTCGTATAACCAAAAAATGCAACGCCGTCGTGGCATTTTTTTTTGATTGTGCGAGTCGTCTTCGTGCATTTTAAGTGATTTTGTGTATAAAATGTGAATTTTTTTGAAAAATGGATTTTGACTTTTTGTTCGAGTCCGGGTTCGAGATTCGAATTAGGCCAAAATAGATATAATAATCGGTTTTTCCGACACTGAATACCCTAAAACAAATTCAAAAAAAATTTTTTTTTTAAATCTTAGTAGGAATAACCGTAAAGTACCAAAAAATTTTTATATAACCATTAAGACCTACAACATACGCAAAAAATATTCAAAAATTATAACTAAACTATTTTTTGGTAGTAAAAAACTTTTACATTAAAAAAATATTATTATCATTAAACTTTTGCTTTATATTTAATTATAAAAAGAGGTTCTTATTTTCCATTTGTTTATTTTTCATCATAATAATTTAGGCATCTGGTGTGTTAATTTTGCTAAATTTAAGTGAAATATATAAAATAAACAAAATTGGGATAAAATTTTTATAAATTGTTCATAGTGTTTGTTATTAAACAAACTATGAATTTGAAAAATTAATTAATGGTTGTTTTGTTAAACAGGTATATTTTTATTGTATTTATTTATATTCTTAATTATATATTAATGTTTTTTATTTTTAATTACATTAAAATCTCATAAAAAGATATTTATTGAAATGTTTTCATTGTAGCTAGAATTACTTTAAATAAGTGTTCTTCCTAAGATTTAAAATAAAATTTTTTTTTATAAATCTTTAATATTTTTTAATCTTAATATTTATATTATGTTGACAATGAATCAATTATTTATTTCTCTTAAAAACTAATTTAAAGATAAAATATATAAATTATCTTTTGTTTTATTTTTTGATTCTCACATTAATAAGTATTTATTTTATTAATATGCTAAAGTTTTTAAATTAATTAATAAATTTATCTTTTTACGCTCATTTAGTTAAGAGAATATTAGTTTACTGATATTTTTGGATTAACAAATAAATTTATTCAATTTTTTTGATAATAAAGATATTTTTCTTTTTGCTATTAATTATTATTTTAAATTCTAAAATTCATCTAAAAAATTATTAATCACCATACCCTATCGACTCAATTTTTTTTGTTGTTGATTTTTTATAATAATTAAAATATTAAAAAAAAGAAAGTGTAAAAAATAAAATATGTTTATTCAAATCTATAAATATTTATAAAAAAATAATAATTTGTCAAAAACAAATATTTTTTTATTTTTGGTATTTTTATTGAATACATAAAACTCACACAAAATAATCTTTTATTTAAACTAAACATGATATGTTTTAATAAGTTTTTTTTTGTTAAAAAATAGATGATTATAATGGTAAAAATATTCAGCCAAAAATAAATATTATGAAAATTTATAATTAAATTCTAATAATATAAAATGATCATTAAAAAATGAATTTATTACAATCAAGAAACAGTGATATATAAGACTTATTTTAAAGAATAATTTCAATGGAAGTTCAAAGGATTAATAACAATTGTTTTATTTTTTATTCATTTAATTTATTTTTATATTATTTTGGAGAATCTAAATTATTTATAAATAATAATTTTTTAGTGATTTTATTTATTTGATGGTTTTCAATTTTTATTTTTTTTTGTTTATTTTTGTTAGTTCAATTTAATTTTAAAAAATGTATAAAATATTCTTTTCAACCATTTTACATGTTGAATATTTTGTTTCTTAAAAAGAATATTTTTTAATTAAATAAATATACAATTATAAACTATTAATAACTTGTAATTGATGTGTTAACAAATTAACTAATTTTCCATATCATAAAGAAATAACAAATATTTGTATATTGTATTTGTATTTGTATTATTATTTTTCCATTAATTCATACCGTACTAAAAAGGCTTATTCCTTTTAATTTTTAAATTATAAAATTAATATTTTGAATGTACATTTTTATTGAGAAAAATTTAACTTTACACTAGCATTGCTTTTGAATCTTAGAATTATTATTATTTTTTAACTATTAACAACTCGGTAACGCGATGAATACGTTCCGGCGATAAGATTGGAAGAATTTTAACGGTGGCACTTTTTTATCTATTTGATATTTTTTGCTTTCTTTTTATTACCATTCGTTTTTAATTAGTTTGAAATATTATTTCAGTTAATTGCTTCAGATTCAATGTTTTTTCATTTATATTAATTTTTGTTATTATTTATGGGTTTTGTATAATTAAACTAAATAATATGCAATAGAGAATTCTTTTGAATAATTCTTATTTTTCTATTGAAACTATCTTTGTTTATGAATTGATTTAAAAAAAAAAAATTATTTTCTAACATGTTTTCATAAATATTTTGGGTTTTCTAATAGTTTTACAATTATTGAAGATTTCTTCCGTTGAAATGATTAAAGAAAGTAAATTTATATAAATTTTTTATTAAAAATTTTCATTGAAGAAATTTTTTTTAAATAATTTAAAATATTTAAAGGTTAAACTTTCATTAGGAAAATAATGTATATTTTAATATTTTAAATGCCGAAATTTTTTTGAAAATTAACTAAAGATGATTAAAGTTTATTAAAAAAAAATTTTTTTTAATTAACTCGTCGGGCAGACAGACTGGTGGAACTGCTCAGTCGGCTGTTCTTTTTTATTTTCTTCTTGTTTTGTTAAATTAGAATTTTATTAAATTAATAATATGTTTATCATCTTTCTATAACCTTTTGCTATTTTGCCATTGAATTATTGATTGATATTATAATTGTGCATTAATTTTTATAAATTATTCAAATGTAAATATTTATTAATTAGGATTTTTATTATTTTATATGCTGATTGTTAGATGTTACTCATTAGTCGCCCTCAAAATTTTAATGAATTTTATTAACTATTTCAGTTGAAAAGGAAGAAATAAACTTTTAATTTTTAATTTTGTTATTTTTATTTTTATATAAAAAAGTATTTATGTGAGAACAGTAAATATTGTTATTTTATTTCATTTAATTAAAATTAAAATTTATTAAGCAAAATATTTATATTCCAAATAAATTTTGTGTATTTGACAAAAATTGATATTTTTCATTAAAAGAAAATCCCGCGCAGAGTTCTCTGTCGGCAGATCTATTCTGATGTAAGTACTTTTGTCTATATTAAGTTTTTACATTAGATTTTATTTATATTTTGCATTCATATTTTTCGGTTATTTATAAGCCATTTTATTTTGGATTTTCAAAAAAAAATTAATTATTAATAAGCCAACATTTATTTATGTAATATTATTTTCATGTTTCATAAATATGCACAAATCACTGTTTTGTTCTTCACTTATATTTTAGTTATAAATTAAAAAGATTAAAGCATTGAAACATTTTTCTTTTATTTCATTTATTTATTTTCTGGTTATTATTTTATATTTTTATTATGATTATCTTTTTTAAATATTTTTGAATAATTTAAATTTAAAAAATAGTCTAAATATAATAAGATAAATCTTATTTTTTAAGTTATTAAAAAGCTCAAATAAATAAACCCATATAAAAATATTTTTTAAGATAAACAATAGAAAAATAAGTGATTTCATTTATAATTTCTTTTTTCTAAGGAGAACCGAAAAAATAATTTTTATGAGAATAAATTTTATTCATTTTATTATGTGAGAAAATATTTTGCAAAATACGAATTAAAATTTTTTATTTATGAGGGTAAAAATAAACTTGCAAGCGAATGTATACAATTATAAACAATTAAGTATTTTATCATTTTATTGAAAAACAAATATTTATTTTATTCGGGTGGTCAACCCCGAGAGATCAAAGTTCACAATTGCATTTATTTTCCCTTTGCATTTGTTTCTTTCTTTTCCTCTCATTTATCCCCACTCTCTATTTTTGTGTCTTCCTTTTATCATGTAAGACACTATTGATTAATATTGTCCTTTGCATGTCCATTCCCCTCATTCATGTTGTTGCTTTTCTGCACTTATTCATCATCGCCTAAATTTATTGTTCTCCTCCAATATTTATTCCGCCACCGACTTCGCCATTTATTTACTCGATTGCCAATACCCGCTTCCAATACCGGAAGACATTTTTGCGACGCTAAATGGAGGCAAAATTTTCTCGCAAATCGATCTGCGGGACGCCTATTTCCAAGTCGAATTGGACGAAGATTCCAAAAATTTGTGTGGACTGGCAACCCACAAGGGCAATTACCGGATGGAAAGACTGCCGTTCGGTGTCAAATCAGCCCCAGCTATTTTTCAATCGATTATGGATAAAATGTTGGCAGGATTGGAATTTGCCACTGCCTATTTGGACGACATTATAATCGTCAGCAAAAACATTTCGGAACACACCAATCACTTAAAAGAAGTTTTTGGTCGCATTCAGGCATACGGATTCCGCGTCAAATTGGCAAAATGCAAATTTTTCCGAGATCAAATCAAATATCTCGGACAGATTATCGATAAAAATGGACGCCGACCGGATCCCGCAAAAATCTATGCAATTAGCCAAGACATTCCATCGCTCCGATCATTTCTTGGTATGGTAAACCATTACCAACAATACGTCAAAAACATGCGGTTCATTCGAAAACCGCTCGACGATTTGCTTAAAAAGGAAATTGATTGGAATTGGTGCGAAGGATGCGAAAATGCGTTTCGAAAAATTAAGGAAATTCTGGCATCCAATTTGCTGTTAACACATTATGACCCAAAGATGGACATCATTGTTGCAGCTGACGCTTCCGAATTGGGCATCGGAGCGGTCATTTACCACAAATTCTCGGACGGAAACATCAAAGCAATTGCCCATGCTTCAAAATCACTCGCCCCTGCGGAAAAAAATTATTCGCAGATTGAAAAAGAGGGCTTGGCATTAATTTTTGCCGTACAAAAATTCCATAAAATGATTTATGGACGGCATTTCACTCTGCAAACTGACCATAAGCCCCTTGTCAGTATTTTTGGCAGCAAAAAGGGAATTCGGCAGTGCAGTGCCAATCGTCTTCTTCGCTGGTCAATTTCGGACCTCGTCGCTGTTTCTGAGCGTGATGAAAATATTGTTCAAGTCCAAAAGTTTGTCAAAAATGTTTGGCCAAATGAAAAGGCCATGGACAAGGAAAACCAAATGATCCGTGATTTTTGCCGAAGAAAGGAAGAACTTTCAATTGAAAAGGGATGCCTCATGTTTGGAGAAAGAGTGGTAATCCCAAAAGTATTCCATTCAAAAATTCTGAAATTGCTGCACAAAGGACATCCCGGAATGAAGAGGATGAAGCAGCTGGCACGTCAATACGTGTTCTGGCCAAAAATCGATCAGGACATTGAAGATTATGTTCGTGAATGTGTGCCATGTCAGGCTGCTGCAAAAGCGCCAATTAAGACAAATTTACAATCTTGGCCAAAAACAACAGGCCCATGGCAACGCGTACACATGGATTTTGCCGGACCGTTTTTCGGAAAGTATTTTCTGATTGTTGTCGATTCTTATTCGAAATACCCCGAGGTATTCGAAATGTCAACAATTTCGACGGCAATGACAATTGAAAAGCTACGGTATTTGGCTTCACGGCACGGAATTCCAGAAACATTGGTTTCTGATAACGGCACACAATTCAAAAGCACGGAATTCGCCAAATTTACAGAGGCCAATGGAATTAATTCGGCTCCATATCATCCCATGTCCAATGAACAAGCGGAGAGATTTGTTGACACGTTTAAGCGTGCCTTCAGAAAATTAAAAGGGGAGGGAATGTCCTCAGTTAAAGAAATAATTGAGACATTTTTGGTCACATATCGGACAACCCCCAACGATTCATTGCCGGACTCGAAAAGTCCATCCGAAATGCTCCTGGGACGGAAGCCGCGAACAACATTGGACCTGCTGAAGCCGCCTCCAATTCAGCCGATCGAACGTGATCAGGCAATGGAGAAGAAGTTCAATCGCCGATTTGGCACACGTCCGCAAATATTCGCATCAAAGGACGCAGTTTGGGCACGACATCGCCTTTCACAAAGTTGGAAGGCCGGAACGTGTCATTTACAATGTGAGATTTGAAGACGGATCCAGCGGTCGCTACCACGCGAATCAGCTGAGGCACCGAAAGGCGACCCAAAATGTCGAGGACCCATTGAATATTTTGAATGAGGAATTTAATCTGCCAATTCAAATGGCAAATGGACGACAAAATGGGCAGGTCCTAGAGAATAGGCCTGACCCCGTCAATGCTGAAGATGGAGTGGAAGAACCGCCGATCAGAGATGAGCAACAGGATGTCATTCAAGCCGCTCGATCGCCGACACCTGCTGCTCGATCGCCGACGCCACAACGACGCTACCCTGATCGCCGACGGCAACCACCTGCGCGATATTCGCCCCGTTAGATCATTTAAAAGGGGAGGTGTTTGGGTGGTCAACCCCGAGAGATCAAAGTTCACAATTGCATTTATTTTCCCTTTGCATTTGTTTCTCTCTTTTCCTCTCATTTATCCCCACTCTCTATTTTTGTGTCTTCCTTTTATCATGTAAGACACTATTGATTAATATTGTCCTTTGCATGTCCATTCCCCTCATTCATGTTGTTGCTTTTATGCACTTATTCATCATCGCCTAATTTATTGTTCTCCTCCAATATTTATTCCGCCACCGACTTCGCCATTTATTTAAATTGTTTTAATTTATTTGTTTTACAAATAAACATTTTATTGTGTCGGCTTGAAGACCGAACAATTTTATTAATAAAAAACATTTAAATTTCATTGGGATACCCTATCTCTCAAAGTTGAGAATAATGACAAGAAATTATTTCATACAAAATTGATTTAAATAAGAATAAAAACAAAGACATCCCTTTAATTATTCAAATGAGATAAAATTAATATTTTCATTCGGAATTCCTTACCGATAATTCATATTTAAAATTTAATAAATTTTATATTTCTTTTAGAAGTGAATTTAATATGTACCAAAATAAGTAATTAAAACAAATCAAGAAAAATCATTTATCCATTCAAAAATGAGCAATTTAATTACTTTTGCAACTAATTAGTAACAAACTAAGAAAATTTTGCTTAATTAATAATATCATGAATT
Source organism: Heterodera schachtii (assembly GCA_023374025.1). Lineage (NCBI taxonomy): Eukaryota > Metazoa > Nematoda > Chromadorea > Rhabditida > Heteroderidae > Heterodera > Heterodera schachtii. Next base: position 135,040 of record SIJG01000090.1, on the reverse strand, counting down.
TGTTTTGGGATATATGTCACACATGAAAATTGAAAATCTATTAAAAAAATAATTCAAAATAAATTTCAAAAAATGAGATTGACCTTCAGAAATCCTAACGGCGAGGAACTATTATTATTTTTTGAAATTTTCATAAATATTATAGCATTCACAATTAAAAATATAAATAGATTTGACAAAACCAAAATTATAATTTCAAATTTCACAGGAGATTACAATAAATTTCAAAATAAAATAAATTTAATCAAAAGAATATTTAATAGACAATGATTAAAATTAAAAAAAATGAAATTGCATAATGAAATAAATCCACCTTAATCGAATAAACCGCCGATATAATGAAGAAATTATTAATTTATTAAATTTTTTTGATGAATTGCCTGTATAATTATTTTTTCTGTGTTATTATTACAATTTTAAAATTCTTTAACTGTTTATTATTACAGTAGAATTTTTATTTAAAATCTTCATGGCTTTTATCCCTCGCGTTTTTCATTACGATCATATTCTTTCGGCGAGGAATGTTTATTAGCTTTGTTTCATGTACTTTTATGTACAATCACTAGTTTAATTTTTGAAAAATTTATTTTCATATTTTCATAATTTTGCTTAATTAATCTAATGTCACTTTGTAACAATTTATTGAGTACGCCAGTGTTCTTTTTTATTAGAGATTAAAAAATAATTTTTATTAATTTTATTTATTTCAACTTCACATTATTCATAAAATTTTTCAGTTTTAAAAAAATTACATTATAATAAAAAAATTTTTATAAAAATACTTCTATATTTTTTACTTTTCTAAGTTATGCTATTTTTAATAATTACAATTTTATTGTTTAGTTAATTATTGCTACTATATATTGTTATTTTAGATTTGGAACAATTAATATAATTTTATTTCTTTTTTCGTATAAATACTATTATAATGAAAAATTGTTCATCTTGAAATTTCTTGTTTTATAAATTTAATAATTAAAACTTTGAAAAATATTTTTAAAATCTTATATAATTCTGATCAGTTTATTTGCCAAAGTATTGTGATGAAAAAAATCCATGAAGTCGAGAAGATTGAAGAAAATATTAAATAAAAGTAATAATTTAAAGCTTTAGAAATAATTTTTTCTTTTTTATTGCCTATAGAAGTATATCATAAAAGAATCACTCCTATATTGAATATTTTATTTTAAATTCAGAGATAAATAAAGTAAAAATTAATAATTGGCACCATGTTTTTTTAATTCTATTTTGAAAATTTATTTGTAAAAGAGTTATAAATTAATTGTTTTTAGGCTTAAAACTAATAATTAATTATAATAGAATTTTTATTAATTAAAAATATTAAATAATAAATTTGTCTCTTTCTAATTTATCCTTTATTTTTATTTTCTTATTGTTCTCATTAATTAAAAGTATTTTTATTTGCTTGAAATAATTAAACATTTAGCTTTTCATTTCAATTATATATTTAAATATTTAAAATTTTTGAATTTTACTTCTTATCATTCCATATTATTAGATTATTTTTATAATAATTCTTTTATTTTAATCTTCATTAATTAATATTTTATTTCTTATTTTTTAAATTAACTTTAAATCTGAGACTTAATTAATTTAAACTATACTAGCATGCTTTGTCCGAATTATAACCATTAAAATAAATATTGCAATTGCAGGCATAATTTTATAAATAAAATTTATATTTACTTATAAATAGTTTGACATTGATTAATATTTTATCAAATTGTTTTTATAAGAAAAAATTTTCTACAATATCAATAAATATTTTTTAATTATTTATTTTTTATTTAAATAATTTTTATTTGATTTTTGTCATTATTTTAATAATTATTTATTTATTTATTTTTGGTTCATTGCTTTAACTAACATAAAAAATCTGTCGCCCTTATTGCACCCATCAAAGTATATCACCAGCAGAAGTCTTGTTGGTATTAACTTGAATGAATGTTATGTAATTTTGGGTAATTTTAAATAATAAAAAGATCAAAATATAACATTTATTTTTATAAACTATATAAATATTAAAAATCTTTTATTGTTAAAAGAAATTTTATCGCTTAAATCAGCTCATTCTTCCATATTTCAATATATAAAGAAGAAGGTTGAATAATTGAAGTCAAATTTAAAAATTAAAATAAAATTCACATGAAAAATAATTCAAAACAAATTTGAAAAAATATGTGATAAATTAATAAAATATAATTATACTCTCCTATAAAATTTAAAACAGTGATTATATTGATCCAGCAATTTTTTGTTATTTAGATTTACGATTTTTATTTAACGTATTACAAATCAATTTTAAGCAAGCTAACTTAAAAAAGCTATTATTTAATTAAAAGATGATTTTTAATTTTCATTTTCACTATTCTTCTTTTTGTTCTATCGATTTTGTTTTTAAATAATTACATATCCAGTGATGTGATTTATATATATTAAAAACCGCCAAATATGTACATGTATGTGTGCCAAAAAGCACCAAAATATGTGCTAAAACTCAAAAAAGCAATAAAAATTGCCAAAAATAATCAAAAAAAAGAGGTAAGAAAGCACGAACAATTGTCATGAGACATCACACAAGAAATAAAATATTATAATAGAATTTAATTTTCGAGGCTGAATTTAAAAAACAAAATAAAAAAGAAATTCCAAACATAAAACATTTTTTACAATAAAATGTTTTCTTTTATCCTTGTTTTTGCCTTACAACTATTCATAATAAACAGAATTGTTATTTTAACAAAAACAATTAAAAAAAGAAACCTGACCTTAATAATATAAAAATTATAAATAGTAAATTTTTTTTTTTTTTTTTTCATATTTTTTTATTTATTAAATTTATATTTACTTAAATTGTGAAATTATTGCAATTACACGTGAAATCCACTAAATTACTTTGTATTCACTCATATTTAATTATGCTAATATTCAGGCTCCATTCAACCGAGAGCATCAACCAAACTCCTGGAAGTCAAAATAATTAAATATTATTAAAAGATAAAATTTAACCTTTTAAATTGGAATAATTCAATCTAATCTTAAATTTTTCATTATAATACTTACATTTTTTATTCTAATCAACAAAATAAAAAGAATAAAAGAACAATTTCTAAAATAATAAAAAGATTAAGGCCAAGAAGGATAGAAAGAAAAACCAAAAGGCGAGGGAATATAAATTCTTTTTGAAGTTTAAAATAATATATATTAGAACGAAATTAAAAAGTATTTTAAATAAGCAAAACATTTAAATTATAATTAAATTGCGCAACAAAAAATAAATAAATTGTAAAACAATAAAAACGGGTTTTCAACTTTTCAACAACCGAAACGCAAACGGAAAGTACTAGAGGACAAGAAAATTAAAAATTTATTAAAAGAATTATATTTATTAATTTCATTTTACATAAATTCTTTATGAGAATGCAAAGAAGAAATTTTTTTAAGAATATATATTAATTTGTTTATATTTATTTATAGTAGAAAAGAAGAATAAAAATAAATAAAACTCAGTTTAAATTTAAATGTTTAATTATTTAATCAACTAAGAAATTCCGAGTTCATTAATTAATTATTTGGATAACGAGCATTAATAAATTTAATTTTTTTTTTTGGAAAATAACTTTTTTCGTAATCAAATTCTTGGCAAATCTTGAAGAGTTCTGACAATCTTTTGCATTGGTTTTGTTTTTTCTTCCTCTCTTTTAATGAATTATAATTATATAAAATAAAAATAAATAAAAGCATTTATTTATTCTGTTGAATTTTTTTATTTACCACAAAATACTTTATTGTCTCCTGTAGAATTTATATTTTATAATTCATGTTAATTTTTTATGCAGCATTTCATACCCTATGAGAATTTGTAAGACTACAGAATAAATAATTCTGCTAAATTTCAAAAAATTTTGATTTATTTGTTTATTAAAAATTTAACAATCCATAGAAAATATTATTGTCTTGCTGGTCTATAGTAATTAACAAATATTTATGTTTTAAAAATTCAGAATTAAAAAGCCAATAACCAAACAAAGTATTTATAAAATTATTTAAGTAATGCTCTTTAATTATAATAAAATCAAAATTAAATTATTATTTAATAATGCCAAAAAAATACAATTCATAAAAATTAATTAAATAATAATATTATTTATTTAAAGAAAATTCATGTATAGTTAACAGGAGGGATCGAGTATATCCGCAAAAATAATAGAAATATGAAATAAATATAATTCTATAGAGCAAAAAATTGTGGGTTTTTTGAGTATATTAATTTTTGAATTTTCGAAAACATCCTTTAAGAACCGAGTTGTGATTTTTTGTCTGAAAATTCGAATTTTACCAGAATTTCTGGAAATTTTTTTTTTATTTTGATGATAGAAATTTAAAATAAAATTCCTAAAATTCTCCTTATTTTTCTCTATTTTTAAGCTTTATTGTACTTAAATTGACCCACTTTGAAATGAGTTATGAATTTTCAAATACGAGTCCAAAATCCCGAGGGCCAAAATGAAAAATATTCAAAATTTTTTAAAAATTCAAAAATTTGTAAACGTAAAAAAATACTCATATTTATGCTCTGCACTATAAAACTGGTTAGAAAAATGGTTTTCACCCCTTTTTGACACAAAAAACAAATTTCCGAGATTTGAGGGGTTGAACAAAACAGTGCCCCTCTCTGGTAGAATGCCCTCTCCAATTAAAAGTCCTTTTTGAAGGGGTTGAACAGTAGAATGCCCGGGCATTCAAATAGCGGATTTACGGTAATTATCTTTTTTAGATACGAAATTAGATTATACTTCTTTTTATTTTCTAATAAAATAATTAAAGTCTAAGTAATTTTTATTTATATTTCTTAATGGTTTGTAAATATATGTATATAAATGATTTCTTAATGCATTTTTGTAATATAGATTTATGAAATAAATCTTATAAATTTAAAAATTCTAATTAATATAAAGATTTTTTATTTGTTAAAAATTCGTAGAAAAATCTGTGTTCGAAATTTCAAGTGTTGTGATAATTATTAATTCTTTAATTTTTAATAATAATTTTTGGTTTCTTTTTTATCTTTTGAATCTTTAATAATGAATTTTATTGTTTAATTTTTTACCAAACTAAATGCTTCTTTATTTATTAATATTCTCATGCTCTTGACCAAAATTTTAGGAAAATTTTTTTTGAAGGCTTTTTAAAATAATTAAATAAATAAATAATTATTCCCAATCTTGGCTACATGACATTTCGCCTACTCGACATTTCGCCTACTAACCCAAAAACATTCATTTCGCCTACTAAGGTAAAATCCGACGTTTCGCCTACTGACATTTCGCCTACTATTTATCTCGCCTACTGACATTTCGCCTACTTGTCTTTTTGCCTACTAACCCAAAAACATTCATTTCGCCTACTAAGCCAAAATCATTCATTTCGCCTACTAAGCCAAAATCATTCATTTCGCCTACTGATATTCGCTTACTGGAATAATTTAAGTGAAAAAAAAATTATTGAACGTATAATTATGAAATAGAGCATATATATTTGGTGAAATCCGTTGACGAAACGTCTATATTAGGTTAGTAGGCGAGATATCAGTAGGCGAAATATCCAGTAGGCGAAATGAATGATTTTGGCTTAGTAGGCGAAATGAATGTTTTTGGCTTAGTAGGCGAAATGAATGTTTTTGGCTTAGTAGGCGAAATGAATGTTTTTGGGTTAGTAGGCGAAATGAATGTTTTTAGCTTAGTAGGCGAAATGTAAGTAGGCAAAATGTCGGTAGGCGAGATGTCGAGTAGGCGAAATGTCCGTACACCGTTTTGAATTGTCTATTATTATTTTAAATTGCTCTAATAGCTAATTTCATATTTATATTGATGGAAAAAATGGAATATTGTTTTTATTAAGATCTTTTTAATTAACTTTTTATTTATTATTAGTAAGGATTTATTTGCGAGGTTATATTTTCAATGATATTTATATTATATTGATATTTCAATAATTCGACAAATAAAGTATGTAAAATATTCAATTTTTTAAAAATTAATATGGGCAAAATACATTTAAAATATATATTTTTAATTTTTTGCTTTAATTTATTTTTGTCTCATTTCCTAAATTTAATTCCTAAAAATATAATTCAAATATAATAACATTCGAAAGCAATACAATTATAAATTATCACATTTTTTATGAATTTTTATTCTTATTTTATTATATATTCATTTTTATCACATGCTGATTTGTGAGTTCAATGTGTTGGTTGAGTTCATTTAGTTCATTTGTGGAATCAATTTGCAATAATAAATATTAAAAAAAAATTTTATTTTAAATTTTTATTTATTTTATAGAGGGTAATTAAAGCTTTATTTTTTTTAATTTATTAACAATAAATATTATTATTTTGATTTCGTTATTTCACTAATAAAAATATTCTCGTTCTTCCTCTGATGACTTATTCGGCTCAACCGTATGAACTAATATTATCTCTTTTTCATGCCATTTACTCTTAAAATATTATTTATATATTTTTTTTGTAATATTTAATTTTACGCCAGAAAGTGCAGAATTCTATAATTTTTAAAGTTATTTATCAAACTTTATATCTGCCCTCATTTACCTTATAATCATAATTTCTTATCACTTTTTTAAATCTTTAAAGACGTTATTTTTGGAAAGTTGTTTTTAATATAGCAATTTATTTTTTCATTTGTTAGGTAATATTCTTTTAATTTAAAAAAAATTATATTTATTTCGATGTGCATTATTTTTAATAGAATTTATATTCTTTGAATCTCTTGCCATATTTTGTCTATTCACATTTTTTTTATAAAATTTGATTTTATCTTTGCTCATTTTTTCATATAAAAATAAATCGTTAAAAATAATACAAGATATTATGATAATTTATTAAATCCTTTTCCCTTTAATAAATATTCGTTTAATTAAATGGATTTTAAAATAATTTTTTTATTCCACACCTTTTTTAGTTCCGTTAAAAATTGATTTTGAAGTTGTTGTAAATCATATTATGCTGCTCATTTTTATTAGTGAATTTTTCATTTGTGTGCTTGAATTAAATAATATTTATTCTTGGTTTTTTAAATTGAGAGCGTTATGCGATTAATGCTTAAAATTATTAAATAATTTTTCTTTTTCTTTCACTCTCGATGGTTACAGTGTTGCGTCTATCAGCTCATGAATTTCGGGCAGTTCATTCTATGTAGGTATCATTATTAAATGTTTTTATTTTCAATTTTAAAATTATTACTTGAAAGCTTTTTGATTTTTATTTTATAAATTGATATATATTATTATATTCAGTTTCAATTTTTCTCGAATAGAGTTCAGTATTGCTTTCTCCTTCTTTTTCGGCCCCTTTTCAAAAAAGATTTAAGATTTGTTGATAGAGTTCATGGACCAAAAACAATTGAAACAGATTTTATGGAACCGTCCAGAGAACTTTATTTATTTTAATGATTGTTGATGCATTTCGCTTTTAATTAATATATTCGAATTTTTGAAATATCTTTTTTCAACAATTTTTTTTGACGAACCAATTCATTCTTACTCAAATTTTATTTAAAAATAATTTTATAGACAAATAGATCAACTTAGAGAATTTTTTTTACTTTTCTTCTTTATTTTGTTTTGAATTTATTTAAAAAATTAAAGTGAAGTCTTATAATTTAATATTTTAACTTATATATTATATATTTTAGAATGGAATGCTTAATACTCGTTTCTTAATACTTATTAGATTGATGTTTTAATTAAAGAATATTTTGAATAAATATTTCTTACCTTATTTTATTAAATATTCACATCACATAATTATATAATTTTTATAAAAATTTGTATAAGTGGTCAGCAATAATTAAATAATAATGTTTATATTAAAATAATGCAAACCAATGATTCAAAAATTGTTGTCTAATTTAATAGAAATCTAATAAAATAATAATTATTTTTTTATTAACGAAAGAACCAACATGTAATATCATTATTAACAAAAATGATAATTAAAAAACAGAAACATAACTGATAAATCAGCACGGAATGAAGTCTACAACAGCCAATATATAAACAATAAATACGATTATATAAAGATACGTTTAATATAATATGTTAAATACTGGTTTTTTAAAGAGATTCAATGAAATTTGAATATGTGTTAAATATAAATAACTTTTTATCTTTCATGCCTAAGGTCTTTAATTCCTATTTGCATTTTTTTTAACTTCAATTTTCGCTCATTATTTGATAACTACAGTGATTCGAATACTAAAAAACATTAATATAATAATTATTTAAATAAATTTGCATATTTATTAAATCTTCGTTTATTCATTTTTCATTTAAGAAAACAAAATCTTTATATAAATTTTTGTAATTTTTATATTAACATACTTTTTTGAGATTTTAAAATTATTTTTGTATATTAAAGTATAATAGTTTTTGTCAATTTTATCAATTTTGATAATAAAAAAAAAATTTAAAATCAAATCACTGAAATTTACAAACTATAATAAATAATTCAGCACATATAACTATCAAAATATATTTATATATAATTAAAAGTATTGAAAATTATTTCTGTTTTGAATAAAATACTTTTTATAAATCACTATATATATATATAAATTAAAATTAATTATCTAATGAACATTCGTCTTAAATATTAAAAAGCTTAAATAAACTGTGTATAATAAAAAATGGAATATTATTTTTTTTAATCAAAATAAAACTCTTTATCCATATCATACGAATTTGTTGGCATCTAGACGTGTCTTAAACTTTATTCAGCTCGTGAAATTTTAAATTTGGTATAAAATAATTATTTTAGCTGCCTTTCGCAATAAAATAAATAAATATCCCTTGCATATATGAAAATATTCATTTATTTTTACTAAGAAACATTTACAAAAATAAAAAAACCATAATTTATTATCATAAATTGGAATAAAAAATTATTAATACTTATATAAACCCTTTTCTTCAACAAAAAAAGCAGCAAAAATAGTGAAAATTAATTTTGTTATATAAATTTTAAAATATTTTCTTTAAATCAATAATAATTAATAGAATTAAATTAAGTGACAAAAATATTTAATATATTAAATAATAAATAAATCAGCTACCCCTCAGCAAGAAAAAAATGCTTAAAGCCAAAACAACAAATATATAAAAAAAATTGTGTTAATTTAATTTGATCAAAAAATAATATGGGAAATAATTAAATATCTAAATTAAAAACAAAAAGAAATGAGACGGTCGGAAATGGACTAACACGCCGATTCATGATTTCGAATGGTTTTTTAAGTAAAATAAAATGAAAAAATTGAATAAATTAATTTTGTAAATACTAATTAAATAAAAAAAATTTAAATTACTTTTATTCATATGTTCGATTTAACAAGATTGTGGATAAAATCTTTTTATAAAAAACAAATGAAAATTAAATGAGTTTTCTTGTATCGATATTAACTAAATAGATTAAATCATAATTAATTTACTAATAATTTTGCTGCATATAATTAAAGTAGATTTGCAAAAAAAAATGTAATTCAGCGATTATATTTGAAAAATCCTTTTAAAAAAACTTTGTTTAAGTTTAATATTATTAAATTTTCCTTTAAAAGTTTTAAATATTATTAAATTATAAATATTCGATTTAAAAAAAAATTAAATTTCAAATTATTAAAAGAACAGAAAATATTCAGTTAAGAAAATTATATATTCGCCACTAAAGTAACATTTTAAGTTTCTAAGATTATTGGTAAAAAAAAGTCATTCGCCCTTTACATCAAAAGAATGTAATTTTATAAAAATAGAATAATAATAAAATTATTAAAGTGGTTATAATTTCTTTCATAATTATTTCCTCTTATATTTTAGGTTTAGAGTTTTATGTTCATTTAAATAAATTCACCTTTGTTAAAATATTTTTTTTAATTTTTATTTAATAAAATATTATTTTTCAATCTCAACAGAAAGTATAGAAAAAACGATATTTTGATTTTTATTTCTATAAAGTTTATTTGTAAAAAATTCTTTGTATGGAGAAAGAAGAGAAATATTTTAAGATTAAGGCCGTAAAAAGTCCAAACTAATTTTGAAAAATTAAATGTCTTTTTGGGATTTTAAAAAAAAAATTCAAAGAATAACAAATGATATCATTAACGTTGTCATTAGGCTTCTCCTAAATTTAAAAAATATATATATAAAACTTTGTTAATTAAGCATAGAAATATAATTCAAAAACTTACGAAAAAATTCATAAGGTAAATATTAAATTATTTTATTAAATTAATATTTTCATTTTAGATATAATATTGTTTATTGAAATTAGTAGACAAGCTAATTAGTCTTTTTGTTATATTTTTTATTTAAAATAAATCTTGTATTCCAATAAATAAATATTATTATTTTTTTATTACCCTAATGCCAAAATCTGTTCTGTCATTCAAAAAATAGAACAAATTATAATATTTTAATTAAATTATATTATAGTAGCAATCATAATCTCTCAAAAGAGTAATTAAATTTTATTACATTTTCTTACAATTAAAATAATAGAATTAAACCTTTTATTCTTGTGTAATTTTATACATTTAGTTTCTCTCTTTTACTAAATGCAGGTGTAATATTTTATTTTTTAATAATTATTTATTAATTTTATATTTTAAGGATGTTTTTTGATTCTATATTTTTCTATATCTCATGTTCCAGAAGGCTACATTCCAACAATGAGGTCGTTTGAAAGAAGATATTGCTGAAATTGAGATACATATAAATGCACAAAAAGTTTATTAGTGAATTAAATAATTTTAAATATACAGCAATTTTTTTTTAAATTTATCAGTACATTTAGTTTTTTATTTATAGTTAAATATTATTCCTTTCATTAAATTAATTATTTTAGAACAAAAAAAATTAATTGAATTGTTTAATAATTAATTTTAGAAGAAATTGATTCAAAAATAGCATTTTTTGCAAAGCTTTATTTTTTTTACAGTTTATCTTCTGCCAACTCATTTTAACAATTTCTAAAAATTTATATTTTTATTGTTAAAAATTAATAATAATTTTTTAACAACAGATTAATTTTACCTCAAAATCTGGCTTTTATCATTTAAATGCGAGCGATTAAATAAAATTAATAAAAATAATTTTTATTAATGGATTTATTTGCTTTTGCATCATTGTAGTTTTTGCAGAAAGAATAAAACTTTTTTTATTGAATCAATTGTATGTATCATTTAAATTTATTATTTACTGAATTTATTGATTTCGTTTCTTATATATAAAGCTATTAAATAAAGGAATTTATTTATTCGTACTTTCAATTTCTGATTTTATTTCTACATGTATATATTATAATATATCTTGGTTTGATGCCTTTTAGCTAATTTGATTTTTTTTATACTTTTAATTTATTAGAGTGTAAATTATTTATCAAATTGACGTGTGATTAGAATTAAATTTATATTATTATTTTTCACCCCACTTTTTTTCAATTTATATTTTGGAAATGTTTTGAAAAATTCAAAAATATTGTAATTTTTCTTTTCGTTTATTGAAATTTTTGGTGAAAGATATTGCATTATTTAAATCACTTGTGTGCATGGCTTATTATAGTTATTATTTCTTTTTTTCGAAAATATGAAAAGATTTTAATTATTATTTTTATCCTTAATTAAGTTATTCTTGTTTTTACAATTGGAGTTTTTGTTTTAGTATAAATATGAAGAAATTTCAATCTTTATACAAAATTCAATATTTAAAAATTATGATTGTTTTAAATGATTATCTTATTAAATAAACTTTTTTAGTTCATTAATATATTTTAAGTTGAATAATTCTACCTTCATTTTTTTTATTAAATTTACATATCATTTTGAGTATCATTATGTTCAGAGTGTCTATTTTGATACTCCGGAGAAAAGATCATAAAGCAATATTATATGATATTCAATTTAAAGGTTATAAAATGTAAAGAGTTTTTATTTATTTTAAGTCCATCAGGGTCGTCCTTGCCTCGCCTCAGGGACCAGTTTTTTTTTTTTTATTAAAAAACAGAAAATTCATGGATTTAATTTTATTATGACTTGATTGGTTTAAATAAATTTTACATTATGTTTTATTAACTTCTTTAATTTAATTTTAATTTGATTGAGTTAAAATTATGACTTTTTCTTCAAAGCAAATTCCGAGCAATCCTTGGGAAAGGAGAAAATTTATTTCCTCGTTTTTTTAATGGTTGATTGTTACCGTATTTTTATTTCCAAAGTCCTTCTGGTCAGTTAGATTTTCATTTATTTTTTTATATCTTCCATTAGAATATTATATTGATAATCTTAGAGAATAATCGACTCGAGTAAAAATGAACAAAAATATTATTTCGCTGGTTTTAGATGAATTTTCATCTCTTGAAGATTTATTATTATTATTCAATTATTTTGACGGCAATCGTAAATAATTAATGTTCTTGTTATTTTATTTTTTTAATTTTAAATATTTTTAATAATTCCTGTGCTCTTTATTTTAATTCATTTATTTTGTAAATATTCCTATTAAGCTTTTAAATAAATAAAATAATTATTGACGCATTTTTCACAATTAGACAATCAGAAATTTTAATTTTTCTTTTTTAATTTCATTTTTGATTAAATAATTCATTTTCACAGATTATATAATTTAAACAATTGGGTTTTATTATTCAATTTTATTAAATGTTTTCTTTTTAATCATTTTTTACTTTCTTTGTTTTTAGACATAACCTTATTTAATGGTTTTTTTCTTGCTTTATTTTTTAATTATTATTATTTTTTAATCATCGAACTCTTTTGATAATTATTCCAAAAAAAGTTTGTTATTTATATATTCTGAAATATAATTTAATAATTTTTTACGTAATTTTTATTTTAATATTTGTGTATTAATAAATTAATTTAAAATTGTCTTTTTGCGTAATAAAATGAGTAAATTTAAACAACTTTTTGTGGGGATGTTTTAAAAATGATTTTTTTAATGTATGATATTTTTTGTCCCATTTGTATCATTTTGGCTTTTACTTAAAAAGAATCATCATTTTTTCTATTTCTTAAAATGATTTTTTATTATCATACTATAAAATATCAAATTTTAGTTTAAAAATATGTTGAAATATTTGTAAATTAATATTAATTTATTAGTATTTAATTGTAAACTTTTAAAGCCTTATATTAGATGGTTCGATATTTATATTTTTGGTTACTTTTTATGGGTCTTTGGTGTTTTCCAATTGGTTCTTTATTCATTTAAGAAAGTTACATATGGTTTAAAATTTTAATTTCTTATGAATGTCCGATTTCTTTTTCGAGCCATTTAAAAATAATGGTTTTTATTATTTATCAATTTTTCCTATTTTTGTCACCGTTTTTTATCTGTTTTAGTTTTCTAAATTAAAGGAAAAATATATATAATTAAATTATTCTTTTTACTTAGATTCACTGTATAATACTATTAATTTATTTTTTCGAATTCAAAATTTATTTTATTTTTCAGTTATATTCATTTTGAACATTTTTATTTTTTTGAAGTTTTATTTTTTTGTTTTACTAAATGATTTTACTTTAAATTTTTTTACTTTTAAATATGATTTTAAAAATATCTTAGTTCCTTTTTGTTATTAAAATTCATTAAAATATTCCTTATATTTTTGAATAATAATACATATACAAAAAATAATATTTATCATTTATTTTAGTATTAATTTTCTTTTGAGAATTATTTTTTAAATTCATTTTTATTCTTTTCATTGTAAAATATTAATTTTATATATTTCCGAATTTGAAAATTTATTGAATTTATTTTTTTCATTTCTATAATTTATGTTTCTTTTGTTTTCATCATTAGGGCCCGGATTTGAATGGGTTTTTATACAAAAATGATTTATTTTTGCAATTTTTTTTTTTTAATTTTAATATTTTTCAATAAAAAAGAAATATGGAGTTTTCAATTATGGGATTCTAAATTAAAATGCTTTTTTCCTTCGTGCCAAAAAACTTATTAGTGTTTTTTTCCATATTACTTATTTCTATTAATTCTCTGGTAACAGCGAGAGTCTTGATTATGATGCATTGGCTGTTTAACCGTCGGCGACATAAATAAATAAATAAATTTATATTATCGAGTTACTGGTTAATATTTTTCAATAGAGAATCCGGAAAAAATATGTTTCGGGGGTCGGCGACTTCGATCGGGAAATGATCAGATTATATTTCAAAACTTCAATTTTTAATTATTATTATATAGAAGGAGGGCAAAAATCTAAATGGATTAATTAAAACTGCTAAAAAGTTTTTTGAAAAGATTAGAAAATGTAAAAGGGTTAAAAATCAGAAATGAAAATTCGACAAAGAGAAAATTAAAAATGAACCAAAGAAATTTTTAATGCGATCAGACGCCCTCAAATCCAATCAGCACCTTGTACATATAATTAAGCGATTAGTCTTAAAGAAATGTTTTTTTTCAACCTTCGAAGAGTAATTGAAAATTTTTAGAGTATTGAATGAAACCAAAAATGTTTAATTTGAATATTTTTTAAAGAGAAATAGATATACATATTTTATTTTTTATAAAAATTAGTGTCGCTTTTATGGTCTCTTTAGCAATAATTGGTTAGTTCTCAGTCCTGCTCAGTATTTCCTAAATTGTTACTTTATTATTTAGTCAGAGAGACTTATTATTTAAATGCAATTAATTGCTAATAGTTAAAGTAACTTTTATTCCCAATTATTCCAAATCATTTAGAATTAATTCAAAAACGAAATTTTAATTTTAATGCACCCCTAAAGATTGAACTTTTGAGTAGGAAGAAAAATGGTTTTCAAACATTTTTACAAAAATTACCAAGATTAGGTTTTAATTTAATTTGTTTTTAAATGCCTTTTTCATTTCATTTAATTTTCTTTTTGTTTTAAAATAGATAAAAAATTATTTATCGTTATTTGTTTTTTTAATTTCTTTGTGCAAATTTTTAAGCTTTTGTTGCTTATTTCTATGAATATCGCTATTATTTATTTTTAAACTCATGCTTTGTACGGATTCATATACTTTTTTCGGTCTTTTCATCCAAATGGTTTTTTAAATTTATTTAGACAAATATTAGCATATTTATGCATCTCTAAATAAATAAACATTTTTAATGTTTTTTTTTTGAATAATGAGATGTTATTTCATTTCACATTTTTTCATTTATTTACATTTAATTAAAGTTTAAATAATTAAAAAGCTTTTATACTTCAGTTGGTTTCATTTCTTTAAATTAATTAATTTTATTTATTAATCCAACTCTTTTTCTTTACTATTTATTTTATTTTGTTAAATTTGAATTTAATTTTTTTTTTGCTATTTTTTAATTTTCTCATGTGCCTTCATCGCGTTTGGGTATTTTATGTT
This sequence comes from Heterodera schachtii, assembly GCA_023374025.1. NCBI lineage: Eukaryota > Metazoa > Nematoda > Chromadorea > Rhabditida > Heteroderidae > Heterodera > Heterodera schachtii. The sequence goes on along the minus strand of SIJG01000090.1, from coordinate 119,581 downwards.
TTCATAGAGAAATTTGGTCATTTTTGTGCAAAGTTTGCTAAAAAACAGAGAATTTTGTAAAATTTCCCCGGCGGCCCTATCGGCACCGCCGGCCCCTTCACCTATTTCTGAAGCTTTTTTGAACCAAGCCAAACTACCAATATTGTGCTAAAAACATTTTAATATTATAAATGGCTTTAACAATGAAGAAATATTTCTTAGGATATTTGGCAATTTCTTCGCTCAGATAGTCAATTCATAGGCGTTTTGCTCACTTTAAAAAATATTATTTATTGCGGCTAAGGCAATTTTGTCCTAATTATTATTCGGGAGCCGTTTCCTCAAAACAGAGTCACTTCCAAAACGTAGATGGCCTTATTATAATGATATTTATTAATTTTAGATAAAGTAATTGTTCATATTAAAATTTTTAAAATTTTCTAAAATATTAATCTGATGTTAAGTATTTTGGATATTTTAAATAAATATTGAATTGAATTATACTTATTTTAAAAATAATATAAAAAACTAAAAACGAATATTGAAGGCTACAAAGCGCTGTCATTAATAAAATAAATACGATTACAAATACGTGGGCGAGTGAAAAATTATGAAACATAATTTTAATTAATTATCTAAAATTAAAAAATATATTTTTGTTTATATGAAAGAATAAAATAATCAAACGAAAAATTAAATTCTCAATTTTTAAGACATACCTTTTAGCTTTAACTTTAATTTGTTAAAAGATGAAATAAAATTTTATCTCTATTATCGGAATTTTTAAATTAAATAATTCAAATCAAGTTTCATACGTTTTTTAAATAATTTTGAAAATAATTAATTTTTGACATTGTTTTCGAAATAATATCTCATTAGTTGTTTTTTCTATTAATGGAATTTTTTTTGAATGTAAATACTTTAATATTTTCGAATAAAAATTATATTTTAAGTTTTTTCGAGTGCTCATTTTCAAGGAAATATTGAATTCAGGATAATTTCATTTAGCTAAAATACTAATAGAATATTCCAATTCATCAATACAATTAGATATGAAAAAACTTAATTTACCATGTCAATGTATTAAATTATAGAACTATAAAATTAATTTTTGAAGGATTTACTAAAACATAAAATAATTTTTTTTTAAATTAAAAAATCAAATAAAAGAAAATGAAAATTTAATTAAAAAAATAATAAAAATTTAATAGATTTTAAGCAGAGACAAATCATCGGGTCTTTAAAAAACAACTTCAACTTTTTAATAAACAACTGCATCTTTTCCAGTATGAAAAAATTTAATAAAAACATAACAAAGCATAAATAAAACAAAATATAATAAATGAGAAACAACAAAATATAAATAAAGAATTCAATAATAATTGCCTAAATACAAAATTTATTTAATAAAATTTAAAACAAAAAGAAAAAAAATTCTAAAATGACCTATTTACTATAAATTTGATGTCGTTTTTAAAAAAGATATATTTCATAATGAAAATAATTTTGTAATTATCTGATTTTTTTGATACACTTTTGGACGAGTGAAATAAATATAAATATATATTTGAAAATAATTTTTTTACTAAAAATTACTAAGAATACTTTTATAACATACTTTTATTTATTTAAATTTAATAAATTCATTCAATTAAAGGCAAAAGAATTAAATTATTATTTATCAATGTTTAAACTTAATCATTTATCAATACAATATAAAATAGTAAAAATATGAATAAACAAAAATAAATTTCATTCAAAGATTAATTTAAATAAAAATTTTCATATCATAATATTTTGACATAGATCAAATTAAATGTTTTATCGCAAATAAAATTAAATTGAGTAGATTTTGACGTAAATGAAGCAATAATTTATTAATATTTAAATTCATCACTCAAAATAAAATTTTATTTTTAATGTTTATATTGTAAAATTTTTGTAAAATATAATTACTGATGCACTGACATTATAAAATTAACTGCAGAAGCGCATTACCGGCTTGTGATAATACGAGAAAACACACAAAGTTTTCAAATTATTATTTTTATTGAATTTTAACATAAAAAAATAAATAATTTAATTAAAGAAAAAGTAAAATAGGTAATTAAATTGAAATATTCCATAAAAATAATTCAGGAAATATTTACAAATAAAAATTTATGTCAAAAGATTATAATTAAATTTAAAACTTTATTTAGGTAATATTAATTAATAGAATAAATTTGAAAATTTATCAAATGCAAAATGACCAAAAAATCAGAAATCTATAAGAAAAGAAAAAATATGAAATCAGAACAAAATTCTTTAAAATTAAATAATAAATTGCCGAATTAATTGTCTGCTTATTTATAAATAGGGTATTTATTATAATCTGCTATTGGCTTCCATAAATGATTTTTAATCTTTTATATCTGGTGTAAATTATTTTTTAAATTATCATTTAGAAATTTATTTTGGATATTTATGTGTATTTATATTCTATATGTTTTTTTCTATTTTAAGTCAAAATGCCAGATTATTATGACTAATAAAGGGAGCTGTTTTCATTGTTTTTTGACTTTAAAAATATACTAAAAGAATTTAAAAAAACCATGTAATTAATTTTTTTTTCATTTCCATTTTTTGCATTAATGATTTGATTTATATGGGCGAAAATCATTGTTTTTTGTTTAATTTATGATATTATAATTCTTTATATTTAAGAAAAAGGATTTAAAATTATTATCAAATAGGCAAATTGGCGGGCTTAGCAATTTAAATTTGTTAAGTGAAAAGTCATTTTTTCAAATTTTATTTTTTGAATATTAATTTAGCGATAAAATTTTTTAATTCTTTTTAGATTAAATATTAAAAAAGTGCTCTATTCTATTTCAATAATTCATTTTTTTAATTCTTTTTGTTTTTTTCTTTTTCGATTATTTTTTCAGAAACATATACCCTATTCTCATGCCAACCAACAACTATTCCACTATTTTTCAAGTTATAAATTTGTATTATGTAAATTAAATTTTATTCATATATATTAAAAGCTAAATTATCTTTTTTTATCCTTTTATTATAAACTTTATGATACAATTTTATAATTTTATGAATTGTCTATTTCTATTCATTTTAATGTTCTGTTTGGTCGCTGCTGTGGCTTTTATAGTAATGGCCATTCTAATAATTATTAACTTTATCGTTATAAGCTGACTAACAATTAGTTATTGAGAATATATTTTTTATTAAAATTGGCTTTTTTACATTTCATTGTTTTAAGTTTGAATTATTAACTTAAATGAAACTTGAGTATGTATTTCTTCTTTTCTTTTAAACAAGGAAATATTTAGTCCTTACTTTATATAGCACTTTTTGTCTTAATACTTTTTAATGAACGTTGATGATTATTTATTTAAATTTTCTTATCAATCTTTATTATTATTAATATTCTGTTATCATTTTTAAAAATAAACGTTATAATTTTTTAGATATAAAATAAATTTCACTGAATTCTGATTACATTGTGCTTATTGTTAATAATAATTATAACTTAATAGAGAAAAAGATGATTTAACCGGTGATGCGACATTTGCGCCGCGCCATTTGCGCCGCACAGCAAAAATGGACATTTGCGCCGCTCACAAAGGGAGGTGGCCAAGTGTCCGTGGGATTTTCAAATGAAACTTAGTTTGTTAGATAGAGCACCCATGGGTTCTTAAGAAAAATGGTTTTATTTTCTGCCAAATGGACACGAGTGCCGAGTTATGACGTGCCAAAATTTTTATTTTTTTGTAATTAAAGAAAAGGAACAATTATTTCTTTCATTACAAAAATTTGTTGGTGTAGAGGTAATGCTTTAGTCAAAATTTTTTTGTGTCACAAGTTCGAGTCCCTTATGTGTAAATCCATTTTGTAATTTTATTTTTGCTTTTTATGAACAATTCAATTATCAAAAAATTATTTTTTTATCAAAATCTTTATTTTATTCTATTCTATTAAAAATCAAAAAATCATTAAACATAAAGAAGTAATAAATATCTTGTTGAATTAAAAATTATTTTTTTGTCTAATATTTTTTATTGAATATTTTAAGCATTAAATGATATCAAAAAAAAATAAAATTAATTTTTTTTTATAAAATAAATTTTTGATAATTGACTTGGCATAAAAGACAATAGGTATTCCTTTTAATTATTCATTAAAAACTTTGGCATTTTTTATCTCGGCACAGGGGTCCATTTGGCAGAAATTGAAAACATTTTTCTTAAGAACCCAGGGGTCCTATATCTACTCAAAAAATCTCATTCCGAAATCCCACGGACACTTGGCCACCTCCCTTTGTCAGCAAAGTCGACACTTGCGCCGCGTCATTTGCGCCGCGACATTTGCGCCGCGCAGTCAAAAATAATATTTTCATTTCAATTTTACTAATATCAATAAGATTTACACTAAAAACCTACAAAAAAACGAATTGAAAATTTTCAAAAAATCACTAGTCTTAAAGATAGACATTAATTTTTTTTTTATTCTTAATCATTAAAAATTTTAACATTGATTAAGTTCATCAAAGATATGAAGGAGCTTAACAACTAAAACAGACTGACTCTGTTTGAATTAGTCCTACTCACGTAATTTTTGACCGCCTGCAGCTCAAAAATTAGCTGGAATTGATAAGTAGGGAGGGGGGATTTTTATGTTTTTAGTTATTTTTTCTGCGGCTTTTAATTCAATGAAAAAAGATGAAACACATTTTTAACACGAAAATTCTTCATTTAACGCCCCTATCTTTTCTGTAAGAAAAACAAACTTTTTTTGCTTTTTATTCCAAAAAAGATAAAATTTATGTTTTGTATTTTGTCATTAAATTGTTAAAAAGTCATTTACATCGATTTTAATTTTGAAAAAAGCACAGATTTTAATTTTTTGCCCCTATTTCGCAATTTTTAATTGAATATCGGCGCCCGGAAAATGCGTCAGTGGAAAATGCGTCAGTGGAAAATGGGTCAGTAGAAAATGCGTCAGTGAAAATTCCGAACCCCGGACCCGAACTCGAACTAAAAGTCGAAAGTCCAAATTTTCGAATTTGGCATTTTTGGTTCAAAAACGGCATAAATGATCTCTTATTGCAGGATTGATGGCATTTAATTTGTTTTCAGGTATTTAATCCGATTTTTAAGAAAAAACTAATTTGAAAATTTTGGCTTTTCGACTTTTTGTTCGAGTTCGGGTCCGGGGTTCGAAATTGAGTACGATTTTCATATAGAAGTTTACTTCTGTAAATGGAAGAATTAATGAGTGTGAAGCAAAATTAGCATAATTTTTAACATTTCTTGCAATATTAAGTTTTAATTTCCATCTTTTTCTTTTCCAAATGATGAATATTTGAATATTAAACATTAACAGAATAATTATCGCGAGTAAAAGTATTCACGATTTTAAGAAGAAGATGCATTTTTGGTAATTTGTTGGGGGTCGTCTTTTTAAGAAGTTTTCGTCCATTATAAATTTATTTTCTGTCTTTTTTATTCATTTTATGTTCTTATTATTATTAGATTTTTATATTTTTATTTAAGGATCATTTCCTATTTTATAAATATTAAAAAAATGTTAAATTTATTTTGAATTGGAATATTGCATATTTTATTATTTTAAAAAAAAATTCATATCGAATATTAAAAATTATATTAAAATAAAAACAATTAAGCAAAAAATATATCAATGGGAGGTCACTTCAAATCGCTATTTTTTCTACAAAATTTACAAATGCTTTAAAAAAATATTTAATTGAAAATATACATGAAAAAAATAAGTATGACAATCCAACTGCATCACAAATTGTTAAACCATAGAATGACAAGAATTTATTAAATAATTAAAAATGAAGTGTAAATTAATTATAGCATTTAATGAAGTGTAAATTAATTATTTAATTAAAAAATGGAATAAAATAAACAAATAATAATAATCTCATTTTAATATTTTTAACATCTTTAAACTTTTATACCATAAAAGTTAATGCGTTTATATAACTGAAATGATCCAATAAATTAAAAAAATAATAACTCATGAAAATAATTATTATTATTGATAAAAATAAAACTTAAATAAAAAATAGTTTAAAATTTAATTAAAAGATAAGAAAATGCCTAATATATCTAAAAACATAATCTAATAATTATTTAATGAAATTTGCATGATTTCTTATGATTATTTTTATACATCATTCGGCAAAGGAAAATTTGAGAAAAAAAAAATTCATAGTTTTTGAACAAAATGTATAGAAAAAATTTTTTAATTGAAAAACAAGCGAAAACAAACAAACCCAAAAAAAAGAGAAATTAAAATTAAAATTTAAACAATTATTTGAATATAAAACTAATTTAATATTATTATTACTCAAATTTAAAAATATTAAATCTTAAAAAATTAATAAATTAAAATCTAAAAAAAAACCAAAGAGAGTGACTATTTTTAGTATGCAAATTTTTTTAATAAAAAATTATTTTTTTAATATTTTATTCTTGAATGTTTCCAAATTTAAAATATGCTAATTAAACGAATTTTTAGAAAATATGATCTTAAATAAAAACAAAAAATGATTTAACCGATTTAAACATTCGGTTGTAATGTTCATCTATATTTAGCAAAGAAGATCTTGGCTAAAAATCGAACATTCATATATATTATCCCATCCTTAAAATTTAAAATTTAAAAAATTAATGTATAAACTAGAGAAAGGCAAATCAACATTTTTCTCTTAGCGAATATTGTTTAATAAATATCAACATTGACGTTGATATTTATTTAATATCAACATACATTATGCCATCAACCTAATATCAATGCTTTTTTAAATTTTTAAAATGAACGGTCATTTTTTTAAAAATGACTTTTGGCGGAAAATAAAAATGGGGAGAGAGATAACGCAAAAGTGAGAGGGTGTTAAATTCAGCCCCAGCCATACAAAAGCATATTTGATGAGGAAGAATAAAGAAAAATTAATTAAAAAAGAGTGTTATGGGAAGAGATTTAAGATATAGAGAGAACATAGAACATAATGAGGAATCTGCGTCTATTACCAAAAGAATCAGCGAAGAAAGGACGTAAACTCCCTTCCTATTGGACTCTCTCTTCAAATTATTTTTCTACCCTCCGTCATCCAAAATGTTTTGTATGACTGGGACTGAAACTCAGCACACTCTCATTTTTACATTATCTCTCTTCATAAAATTATAAACCGTTCAAATAAACTTTAAAAAATTATCGCATTTTATAAAAATTATGTTGATATTTGGGTTGATGCATAATGTTAGTTGATTTAATTAAATATCAACATTTAAATTGATACCCCGCAAAAAGCAATAAAAAAGTTGATTTGCCATTCTCTAGTATAAACTGGATTCGCGAGATTCTTATTTTTATATATTTTTATCGATTATAATTTGAAAAACATTGATTAATTGATTGAAGAAATTGATTTAAAACATGATTTTGAATTTTAATCTTTATTTTTTTTATTATTTTTAACAACTTATTTTAACTTGTATTTAAATTTTTTTGGAATTTTTATTTATTTTTTTATAATGGTCAATTTAAATTTTCTTTCCAAGATGACAATGATCTTAAATTAGTTGATCTATCAAATGATGCGAAAATATTTTATCTTTACCACTGTTTTGGATTTTTTATGAATTCTAATAAAAACGCGAAATGATTTTTTTTTTATCTTGGCGAGTATAATGTTTTAATTGTTCCATCAAATGAATTGAATAATACATAAACAATGGAAGAAAAACATTAAAGTACAAACCCTTATCAAATACCATCAATAATTATTATAAACACTGAAAACATATTAAAGTGTATAATTTTATATAATTTTATTGACCAAAATTAGCATTATACGACCACATTTATAGTATCAAGTGAAACATGGAACTCAGAGAAGAAAGATCTTATAAATAGGATTTATTTGCATTAAAATTAGTTTATAAATATTTCTGATATATTCGTCCGTTCCATTTAAAGGGTTCTTTTCTGGGAAGAAAGCAATGTTTGATAAAGTTTTTTTTATTTTTAAATGTATGTTTATTGTTTTTAATAATTTTTTATGCTTAATAGAGAAAATATATGATTTTTAAAGGATTAGGTCGTTTTGTAAAATCCGCCACTTTGGGCGTTATCAAATTTAAAAATTTGATTGCCTTGAAACTAAGATATGCCATGATTTGTCGAAAAAATCGCTAAAATGGCGGATTTTTACGAAACGACCCAGCACGATAATGGCTTTATATCAGATTTTGTTTCCTTTAAATTACAATTTTTAAATAACTTTCATTGCTTAATATTATTGTAAAACAAATATATAAATATAATTTAAAAATAACAATTAAATAATGAATACATTAAAAAAAATATGAAATATAATTAAATAGCTATTTATAAATTATATTAATTTAAATTATCAGAAAATGAAAAAATTTTACTACTTTCATAAGTCCAAAATAATCAAATAAAAATTAGAATTTAACAAATTCATACAAATATATTGAAAAAAAGAGTTTAAGTTTAAAGAATTATAAAAAATTCCTGAAAAAATTAACCGTATTTTCTCTAATATATGCCATAGTAGATTATTTTCAACCTTCTTAGAAAAAGGAGTCGTTCCACAAAAAGCTCATTGTCAGTGTGGGCGATCCACAAAAAACTCAGTGATTGATTGATCATTTTCCGGAAGCCGATCGCACCAATTTCGGGCACCAAAAGTGCCTGATCCAGAACCCGGACCGGCCCGGTTAAGAACAATTTTTTGTTTAGTTTTTCAAGGGCTATCTCCCATGGTTGCACAACTAAAGTATATGTATGTGGTGCAGGAATTGATGAGTTACATTGTAAAAATGACAAATTTTATCTATAAAGAAATAAAATTAATGCCAAATTAGTATTGAGAATTTTTTTCAGTTTTCAGTTTTCATGTTCATTTATTATTTATAATTATTTTTGATCTTTTAATTAAATTGTTTGAAAAATTTTTAAAATAATTAATTGTTAAAATTAAAATTTGCTTATTTTCTATAAAAAAATTTATAGTGAAATTTTTTTAATAATATCTTTTTTTATTATTTTATTATTTCAAATTAACATTACTCCATTAGGAAAATGTATCATTTTAGTATGAGAAATAAAAAAAAAATTTTTGTTTTTCTAATGTTTTAAAAAATAAATAATTTTGTTTCATTAAATATTATATATTTTTGGGAATTATGAATAGTTCTTAATTTATTTAAATAAAATGACTTTTTTGATTTAAATGTTGATTTTTACTCAGTTATAATTAAAGAAAATATTTGTTTTATTAAACACTAAAAATTACAAATGGAATAATCAAAATAAAATTTTTCCAATGCTTATACACTAAATAAATTGAAGTGATATTCTTTTTTATAAATATTTATGCTGGCTTTGATTTATATAATATTTTTGTGTTGGAATATTTTAAATTTCACATGTTGAAGCTCCTGTTTATCTCATATATTATGATGTTTGTTTAAATTATGTAATTCCTGACTTAAATTATGCAGCTAGAACTTGCAATCATTTATTTATTACAATCGATAGACTATTTAGAAAAATATTAATAATTAAAACAAAAAACAGATATAAATTTTTATTCGTTGATATGAATAATTTTTTGTTTTAAGGTAAAAAAAATTATGCCTTAATATAATTTTAAATAATTTTTTTTTCTGTTATTAAGCAAATTAAAAATATTCAAACAATTTTTAAATTAATTACATTAATAATTAAAAATAAATTAATTAACCGTTTCTATAAATAATTAATTAAGAACAGTATAATTTATTCGAAGTATTAATTAAATAAAAAAAATTTCTATTAGATGAATTTATGAAAGTAATAATTAAATAATTTTATAATGGAAAATTTAAAGGAAAATGTTCTAATATAAATACATGCTGACGCGTTTCCTAAAAAGTGCCACTTATATATAATATAGGATTATTATACAAACTATTCGATTTCAATAGCCCTATGAATTCTGTATTTACCTTTAAAATTTCAGAAAATTTTATTGAGTTTCAAAAATGTCCTGAACAAAAATACTGACTTAGTGTTTTTTGAAATTTTGTGACAATAACTTTTCTTATACTTAAGTTAAAAATTTAGGAAAAATATATTCTTAAAGAGAACAATTAAAGCTATTGAATGATATCATGAAATATTATTAATTTGGTTGAATTTGAGCCAAGCTATGCATTTATATATATTAGCCATTTTTTATCGTCAAACACATTGGCGGATTTAGGAAACGCGCATGGTAATTATTATTGCGTTTGTCTGTATTAAGCTATTAACTGTTTTTTAACAAAAGTGGGTCTTTCTTCTATATTTTAAAACTGATTTATTAATTAATGATTTAATGAATACATGTTTATATTTTTCCCTATATAAAGTTAAAAATATCAAAGAATGTTATTTTTTAAATTTAAATATTTTAAATAAAAAAAATTGTCATTTTATTTAATATATTATTCTATTTAATAATATGTGTACGTATTGTAATTCAAAATAGAAACTTACAATTTAGCTTTTCACTTAATAAAAGTGCATTCGTTTATTATATAAAAGATTGACAAAGCAATGAAAAATTTAAAAATGCATCTTGTAATATTATCGTCGTATAAAATGTCCAGAAACAGCAAATAAATTTACAAACTCCAGTTTAATTTAATATTTAACCTTGTGCATTTGATTTTATATTTGATATGTATTGAACCTATTATAATAATTTTTTTTGCAATTTACAATGTTAACAAAAAAAACATTTTATTTTTAATAATATTAAAAGTTAATTTTTATTATGGTAATTTATTCGCTCAAGAAAAAAAAGTCAAATTTATGGACATTAACAGATTGATTCCCGATCTCTTTTTACCGTTTGTTTCAATCGAAAAATCTTAGTCGCCCCTTTTAATGCATCCCGACAGCCCCTAAAATTTGTCTTTTTTTTTCAAAATGACAGCTATTTTTTCTTTTTTGGAAATTTTTTGAAATTTAATTGAAATTTTTTCGAATTTACCAAAATCCCGCAATCCCGCGCGGGATCCAGCAAATTTTAAATGCGGATTGGCGGGATTTGCGGGATCGTCCGCAAAAAATTTTGGGTTCCATCCTGCAGCGGGATTAGCAAATTTAAAATTTCCGGTCTCTACCTCGAACTACTTCATATCCAGCTTTTTATATAATAAATATTTTATATTTGTGAATTTTTTTAATCAATAAAATAGTTTTTTATTGCTAGTTATTATTTTATTAATGTTCTTGAAAGTTTTATAAAATGAATTTTGCTATTATGTTTTTCAAATTAAGTATTTTCTAAAATACAATGTAATAATAGGTAAACATTGTTTACAATTTATGATTTTTATATTCCAATGTATTTAAACATTCATAATTTGTGTTACCGACTGCCATATTCCATTTTTAAATTAATTCTTTTTATAATTTTGGCAATATATTGCAAAAAAATAATACTAAAATTTTTGATTATAAAATAAAAAATTTGGCAATATAATTATATTTTAATTAAAATTATCATTTATTTGATATTTTTGTTACTTTAATAGTGAATTTCATAAAAAATAATTCTTCTCATTCGTTTTCTCATTCGTCTTGTATTGTTCCTCCTTTGTGGTCTTAAATTTTTTGGTTTTATATATTTTTAACATTTTGATTAATTTTTTTAAAATATTTTTTGATATTTAATCCATTCGCTGTTTTGTCATTTGGTAAAAAATTTAATATATATTTTTTGTTTAGCCTTTGTATATTTTATGTTAAAAAAAAATTAAGGAGTACTTTAATTATGGGGTCGAGCATTCCTTTTTAAGTAATTTTTAATTTAGCATGAAAATATTTTATGAATTTTCGACAACGAATATCACCAAATCAAAATTGACCAGTAAAAGCTTTTGTGGTGCAAATGCAAAAAAGAGTTTTTCAGGATTTTCGCACAATTGAGTTGAAGTTTTTTGTATCAATGATAATGTTATAAATTGCATATTTATTTTAAGCTTTTTTATAAAAAAATAAATTGATAATTGAAAAATTGTAATTATGAGTTTTCTTGTACAATAGAACATATTCACTAAAATAATGAAAAGTAATTTATAAAAAAGAGTTTAATATTTTACATTTATTAATCCATTTTTATAATTAAAAATGATTATAACAATAAAATAAATTAAAATGTTAGATATTTTTTTAAGAATCACGATTTCATTGTTGTTTTTAGGTCCTAATTGATTAACGGAAATCTTATTTTATATTTATTTATTATGTAATAAAAATCTATAATTTTGAATAAAAATACATTATTTGATTTTCATAATTAAACACCTTCCATTAATTTATTTTAACATAATTAATTTAAATGTTTTTGTTGGTTTATTTCATACAAATAAATGTTTTGGGTTTCTAATTTTTGGCTGATAACATCTTGTTTTTAGATTCTTTTATCCCGCGTTACGGTTCAAGTCGTTTAAATTTAATTGATGAGAATTAATGGGATTTATTTAAACAATCTTCATTTTTATGCAAATTTATTAATTTTTTTAAATATAAGAATTTAAGTAATTTATATTACTTAAAATATATTTTAATACATAAACTTTTTTTGTTTTATTTTTTAAAAATTATTTATGTTGACATCAATGCATTATTTTAATTTTTATTAAATTTAAATAATATGATAATGATTAAGATTATAATTTTTTAATTTAACTCGTGAATTTGTAATAAATTAAAACATTTCAAGTTTTTATGGAGTAAAAATCTCATTTCATGTCTAAACTTTTTTCTTTGATTACAATCAAAAATTTTATTTTGGATTCTCTTGTCAAATGATTATTTAAATCACTATTCATTTTTGATACCAAAAATAATAATTTAAAAAATTTGGCTGTAACTGTATATTATCTGTAGATATTTATTTTGCTTATAAAATATTTTTTTATGAAATATTTATTCAAAAAGTATTGTTAATTTTTCTTGCCTATTTTGTTTCTAATTAAATAATTTTTTATAATAACTTAAAAGATTTTATATGTGACTTTTTTTTTTTAATTTATAGTTTTTGATTATTTAATATAATTCTCTCTGTTTTAATATTTTCTTTCATTATTCTTGATTTTAAAACAATTTTTTTTAATTTTGTTATTTAATTTATTTTATTATTGTTTTTTCAAGCAAAATACTTTTTGAATTTTTATCAATTTAAATTTTTTTGTGTTTGTTTTTTGTTTTTAATCACCTTTAATGTCAATTTTTATACTGACAAAAAATTAATTTTATTCAGCAAAAAAATAATATAATAATTAAAAAATCAGTAAAAATAATTTTAAGTAATAAAAATAATCATGCTCTGAAGATAAGAAATAATAAACATTTTTTCTTTTCTCTAATATTTTCCACGAAAACAGCTAATTTTTTTTATTATATTATTTCTAAATAATATACTTAATTATAAAAAGTTTAATGTTTTTTTAAATTTGAACGAGATTAATAAAGAAACAATAAACTTAATTGAAAAATTACATTAAATATTTTAAAAAAAAATTAATAATCCCAACAGCTAAAATCAAAATTTTCTAGAATAACAAAATGGCAATTAATATAAAGCATATTTTATAAAATAATTTCATTAATTGGTATTTTTATAAACTTTGATTGTTAATTGAAAGATATGCCATTTTATGTTATATAAAGTAATATCAAAAGAAAATTAATTTAAGACTCTTTATTTAAAATTTTAATTAAAACAATAAGATATTTTAACTAACTAAATATAATAAATTTCCAGATCAATATCGCAGTTTATATTACTATTATTATTTTATTTATTTTTTTATAACGCACCAAAAAAATCAACCATACCATTAATCATTTTTGAAGGTTTATATAATTTAATAATTAAAAGAAATGCTATATAAAAATAAAAATTCAAAGGGATATACAAAAACTTATTACAAAAATATAAATAAAAAGTAGAGCAATAAACTCTATTAAATATATCATTAAAAATGTACAGATGCAAATTCGAATGAAAAAAAGATGAAAAAGTAAATGAATTTAAATATCAAAATAAAATACTAATTTTATATATTTTTAAATGATTTAAAAAGTATAAAGCTCAAACGATTACACACGATTGGGCTCATTCAATTGCAATCATGATGTAATTGAAGAACAAATTTTTTTAAAAATGTATAATACCTAAAATTTATAAATATTATAGTTTCAAAAATAAAAAAATAAATTTTAAAAAATACATTAAATTAGATAATTAATCAAAATGAATTTAACAAATAAATCTGTTCTTTCCTAAAATGGATTTAATATTAGAATTATTAAATAATATTTAGAACAATATTTGTTTTAAATTAAAGTTTTTCACACATAAGTCCCTTACCGTATATTCTCTAGTTATCGCCACGTCTCCATTAATCAGCCCATCTCGAATTATTCCCCCCCCCCTTAATGCTTAATCTCTCGTCGAAGGTCTTTATTGCTTTTATCTTCTGGATAATTCTTTTATTTGCCATTATATGCAAATTACGAACACTTTATAATCTTTCAATAGTCCTAAGACAATTAAAATTTTTTAGTATTTCTTATACTCAATGCCTTATTTTATTGTTTAAATAATTTAGGGAATTTTATTTATAATTTCTTTTAAATGTAAATTTTAAAATTTATTTTTCGCAGAATTAACTTAAATTCTTCTTTTGAGAAATATGCCTTTAAGGATTGATATTTTCAATTATTTATTTAATTTCTTATTTGTTTTTTTATTAACATTGCTTTTATCGACCTTAAATCTAATTTTCAATATAATTTATAAATTCAATCATCTGTTTTCTTCAATTTATCGGCGGTTTATTCGATTAATTAAAAATATAAAATGTAATACAATAATTGCTTATTTAAATAGAAATAAATAGATTAAAATTGATTTTATAATATTAAAACAGATAGTTGAATAATTTTTATGAAGCTTATTATTTAAGTCTATTATTTTAATTTGTTAAAATTATTAATTTATATTTTAATTGTAAAATTAAAATTGTTTATTTTTGTAATTTTTTGCATTTTTATATTTATATAATATTTGAAATTTTAATAAAGAATTTATTCATTCTTTTAGTTTTAAATTAATCATTGAAACGAAATAATTAAATAGAAATCTTGGAATTATTTTCTATAAAATTTGATTTAAAAAAGTAATAATTAAAAAAAATTGCAAATAAACAAAATATCAAAAAACAATAAAAGGGCTTTTTTAACTATACAAGAAAATATTAAAATTGAATAAAATTTTTTTATATTAATTAATTAAATTTAAAATATTTAATAATTATCTGTATATAAATAAAAATAGTAGCGATAAATTAGTTAAATATGAATTGAATTCGGGACAAAAAAAATCAATTTCAGCCTTTTGGAAAAGTAATGGATTCCTTTTAAATTTTAATTAAAAATTTTTGAAAAAAAAATTTACAATTAATGACATTAATTATCATTTACATTATTTTTTAATAAATAATTTATTTTCATTGATTTGAAGTATTATTGTCAAATTTATTTTGATTAATTAATTAATGACAATAATTTAAGAAAATAAAAAGAATTTATTTAAATTTAATATGGAAATTAATTTATTAACAAAATTAATGCATAAAGAAAAAATGTTTTACAAAATAACATAATTTAAAAAGAAACAATAAAAAAAAAATTAATTAACCAAAGCGTATTCATCTAATATTATTAAAATTTTAAAACATAAATTCATAAAAATAAGAAAATCGCAATTATATATTAAGAGTTGAAAATCTAATATTTAAAAATAGATTAATAACAAATTCTACTGCATACAAATAGGAATTTTCGAATTAAAATTATTAAAAACAATAAAATTAGGCATATTTTAAATAAAACAAATTTTGATTTTATACATTTTAAGGAGCTGTTAAAGTTTTTTAGAATCTTCTAATAAATCTGTATATTAAATCATATATTTAATGAAAGAATTGAAAAAGATTTTACTAATTAATAAATTATTTTTTTGGCGGCGAATTGTTTTAACAAGTAAAATAAAAAAATTTTATAATCTAACTATACTAAATCGATAGTGTAATTTTTTGAATTAAGATTATTTATTGACACGAAAACTTGAAAAAAAAAATGGAAAATAGAAAATGGCAGAAAGAACTTTTTAAAATTAAGAATAACAAATACTAATGTTTATAAAATCGTTTACAATTTGTGTTTTTGCTTTTTCCTCAGATTTATTTATTTTTTAATAATTTCAACAATTAATTACTTTATAATATGCTTTTGAGAGAATGAGAGAGAGAGAGAGAGATAGAGAGAAGAAGAGAGACGGACATAGAAAAAAAGGAGTGAGAGAGAGAAAAAGAGAGAGAGAGAAAAGAAGAGAAAAGGAGAGAGAGAGAGAAAGAAAAGATGATATAGAGAGAGGAGAGAGAGAAGGGTAGAGCTAGAGAGGTTTGGTGAAAGGATGGCATAAAGAAAAAGAAAGAGACAGGAAGAGAAAAGGAGACAAAGAGGAGAGAAACGAGACTTTGATGAAAAAATTTTTTTTATTAATTAACTCTATCAAATTTATTTTAAATTATCTGAAACGTGACCGTGAATTGACCCCATGAATCGTGACTGTGATTCATGGCGCACTTCTACAAATTTCTTCCATTATTTGAATTCATTCATTAAAACAAATACGTTCACAACGTTTTACATCGTCCCATTAAAACATTTATTTTAATTGACATTTAAATATACAACCTTATATAATTTGATTGGGAAATAATTAATAAAAAATTGAATAAAAAAATACAAAAATACTTTCAAATCATATTTTAGTAATTTAAAGCCTAAATAATAATGAATAGATTGATGTTTTATAAAAGCAAAATAATTAGTCAATTCATTGGATTTGTTAAAAAATTTTAGGCTTTTCTAATTTTCTATATTTATACAATTTTTTTTTGTAAAAGAAAATAAAACAAACATATAATAAAAGCATGGATTATTTTATTTTTTTTGGTCGAGAGAATGCAAAAGTTTCGACATTTAATAATAAAAACAATAAATTATTATCAAATAAACGAAAAATAAAATTAAAATAACAAAAAATTATAATCTCTTTAAAAATTTAATAAATATAAGATTTTTAATAAGGATAAAATTAAAAAATGAAATTAAAAAAACAACGATTAAGAAAGAATTGGCGCAATTAACCGGGCGAATTGCATCATTATTTAATAAATAAATTAATTTTATATATTGCCCTATGCAAGAGTACCCAAAATAGTTAGAAATGCATGCATACAATCAAATATTTTTCAGTTTGTACGAGACCCATTTAAATTTCTTCAAATCAAAATTTTCTAAATATTAATTTTAAATGACTTCCATTGCAAAAATTCGGGACCATAATTTTGTGAACCTAATACCAGAAAAAAGTGATGGCCAAAAAAAAACAAATACAAAAACAAAAATAGAAATAGAAATTTAAAAAATTCAAAAACTTGAAAAAAACTCAAATTTTTAGTTTATTTCAAGTTAAAAATTAAATATATTAATTTTTTGTTTTTAAATTTTATAAAACTCACGCAAAATTAAATTATAAAATATTTAATCAATATTTCAAAAAAAAAAAACTTAATTTCGATTATTTATGGACTAAATGTTCGAATATTATTAAAAAGTCAGATTTGCTTTTTACATCACTTTTTTCAAAAGGTTGGTTTTTTGGATTACTTTGCTCAATTTGTACGGGTTTTCTTAAAAATTATAAAATATGTTTCATTTAAAAAAATATATGAGGAATCATATTTTGTCTATAGCAAAGCTATGAGTATACAAAAAAATTCAAAATAGTTAAAAGATTAAAGTTTGAATAATTAATTTAAATTTAAACGTGAAAATCCGAAGCCAAATGTTTAACATTTTTTTAATGCCAGCTCAAATTGTGCTGCAAGAAGTGTTAAGGAAATTAAGTTTATTAAAAGCACTTCCGTTGAAAAATTTAGTTAAAATCAAAGGAAAACGATCAAAATCTTATATATTAATTAGTAGTAGTATTAAATAAATAGGCAAAATAAGATAATAAAACTTATGAATTAATCAACACTCAAAAAAGTACTATAATTACTAAATTTATATTAAATAAATATAATTTAATTAAATAAAGCAGTGCCGGGATAAATAGTTGTTTTTTCAACGGTCAAATGGGAACCAAAGTTTTGTTGAAACTGAATTTTTTCTCAATGAAAATATAAAGCATAATATGGATAGACTGAGAAAAATAAATAAACCACTTTAAAATCAGTTCACACAGCATATAATTTGCAAATTCACTTAAAAAAAATTAATATTGTGTATAATTGCGAAATGTTAATACAATTTAAAAATATATCCTTCAAATAAATAAAATGAATAAATATTCAAATATTTTTGTTTTATTAAAGAATAAAATTTATAAAATTGCATCAAAAAAGAGCAAATAAATTTTACAACAATGTCGCGAAAGATGACGAGGGTACGATCGGAAGCCCAATTTTAAATATATAGCAACAAATGATAGACTGAGAAAAAAAGCTAGGTAAAATATTAAGCATTTAAAAATATAAATGCATTTTTATTAATGAAAAAAATATCTAATATCTAATAATAATAATATAATAATTTTTTATAACTAATTAAACATTTTTTAATGCGCACGGAAAATGCGTCAGTGCAGAAAGATAATATAATGACTGTTCGCTCTTGCAAAATAACTTAACTTAATTATTGGAGATTGCGAAAAGATTATCAAATTTTTATAATGTATGGCATATATATATAAATATACATAAATGAATCAAGATGTCCTTCTAAGAATCCGAAATTTAAAAAAAAGTTTAAGATAATAAATCCAAAATAAAAAACCTAACGCAATTAAATTTATATATTTATTATTTAAAAATAAGTATCATAAAAATAAAATACTCTTTATATTTATAGATTTAGAATAATTTATTTTTATTAATTTAAATTTTGTGTTTATTTATACTTTTTTAAAGATTTACAAAACGATTTATAATTAATTTAAATGGATTTAATTGAATTTAATTTTAAAAAATTCAACATAAAAAGCCAAAAAACAGGCGTACAGCAGCCCAAAAATAACGTTGATCTGAATTAATGCACAAGAGTGTTTAAATAATCTTGAAAATTGATTTTGATACTTAATTTAAATAAACCAAGTCAAAAATAATAAAATAAATTTAATTTAATAATATAATTTAATTAATTTATCTTTTAATTTAAGCATTATTTGTGTAATTTTTCAAATAAAGCAATTAATTTTAATTAGTTAATTAGGTTTAAAAGTAAAAAAGTAAACTACAAATAGAATAATTTAAAAAATAACCAATTTTGAAAATTTATTAATCAATTAACATTAACATTACTTTATCAACTAACTTCAGAGGTCATGTTTTATATTTTTATAAAATATAATTTAATTAATTATTTAACAGTGCCGGGTTTTAGCTTTTAACTATTTTTGCATAACATATGAGAGATTTTGCAAAAAACTCATTTTCTTTGACGTTTTCGATTTATACCGACTTTTTAAAAACCAACTATTTGGCGTTTTTCGTATCTCCGGAAATTTTTGAACCTTGGAATGCCATCTTTTATGAATTTATTGATTGGTTACCCAAATTTTTGGGAACTATTTTAGCATCTATTTTAGAATTTTTTAGTTTTTTTAGCACTTATTTAGGTACTAATTCTCGATTTTTCTCACTGAAAATCCGGGCCTTTTTTGTAAAGCTATTCGTGCATGTGAAGAGCTTTCCTTTCGTACCAAGATTTTTAGATTTGATTGAGCAATAATCAAACAAATTAAAAATTAAAAATATTTCTGTTTCAACACAAATAAATTATGTGGACACTGTTGGCTCTGATATCAGGTATGATTAATCGGATATTCGTGAACAATTATTGCATTTTATTTTTAATATATGAAATATTAAAATTAATCAAACAAAAGCATAACAGTTTATAAATTTGAACAAATGCAATATAACCAAAGAATTTATATTAATGTAAAATATATTAACCAACGAAAAAAATTTAAAACTAGATCATTATCGAAAAATTAAAAATGTATAAATTCTCTTTTTTTAAATAAAAAATTCAGTTTATTTGTTGTTAAATTGAATGCTAGGATATTAATAATCTTAAAAAAAGTTATTAAATTTTATTTCATTAATAAAAATTCTTTAATAAAAATAATAATTTAATTGTAATGAGTGAGTTGTGTAATAATGAAACATTCACTGGACATAACCTATGTTTGTTCAACTGGGAAACACACCATGAATTAAAAAAAAAACAGTTTAAATATGAGAAAGATATAAAAATTAAATCTAAAAATTAATTAAATTGACGCAAACATGAATAATTCATATGCTTCATTATTTGGATGTATACTTTAACATTTTAATTTGATTATAAATGAAAATAAAACAAATAAATAACAAATTATTACTTTTATAAAACATAAAAATACACAAATTATTAAACCTATTTTATTTGAAAAGTTTTCATAAATTTAAAAAAAGCATAAAAAAAAAGTCTTGATTATTAGCAAATATTTTTTTGTAAAATTAAAAAGATTAAGTCCATCGTAATTAATGAAATATGCAATTTAATTAAAAATTATAATGGATAATAAACGAAGAATTTAATAATACTCAAAAGGATTAAATGGAATTTATGCTTATTGCTGTAAATAATAAGCAAATAAAAATATTTTAAAATTTTCTCCTCAAAGAGATTATTTGAAAATGTCAAAATAAGGTCGGTGAGACGAAAATAATTTATTTATTCAATAAAACAAAATTTAAACTCAGAGTTTTCTAAAAAAACTTTATTTATAAATTCATTAAGTATTCAATTAATAGAAAAAAAAAATTAAAAGCATGTTTTATTCAAATTTAGTTTGATAAAATGCGTTCTTTCAATTAACAACCGAAAATAAAAAACAAAAACCTAAATTGTAAAAAGTTATATTTATTAAAATTGCATTAAAAATTGTATTAACAATGTTATTAGCAGCAATTTCAAAATAAGAAAATGAATATTTAAAAGTTATTGAGTAAAAAATATAATTACAAAATTAAATAATGTACGCAAGAAGATTAAATTATAAAAAGCAAATATATAATATTAAAAAATCAGATCAGGAATTAAAGAAGAAATTTTAATAAAAATAACTTCTCATAATCTTTTTGAATTATTAAATATGGTATTAAATACTTAATCAAATAATATAAAAATATTAAAAAATAATTGATGCGAAATGTATAAAATTATAATGAGTTTAAAAATTGAATTTTCTTTTTAAAAACCCTAGTAAAAATATTATTACGTTATTCAAAAATAAAGATTGCATATATTAGAATCAAAAAATAAAAAAATAAAATGTAAAATTTTTGTGAATTTCAATCCATTTCTATAATATTTATTAAACATATTTACTGCAAAATAACAATTGATTATAAAATAAATTTTAATTGATTGAAAATATCAAAATACATTTCTTATTAAAATAAAATAAAACATTCGTAATAATGAAAATTCTAAAGACATATTCGTTTTAACTATTATTTGAGAAATTTATTTATTACAAAACAAATGACAGAATTGAATCAGTTCAAATAATAAAATAAAAAAGAATAATAATATTTTAAGAATTAATTTTAAACGAGAAAAATGACATACTTTGTTTCAAAGTTAAATGATATTAATTAAGCAAAATAATAAAAATATAAAATTAAAATGTTAAAAAAGTGATAATTAACAAAATTATTCATAGACGCAAACACAAATATTACGAGTGATAAAACTATGGAAATTTTTATCTAAAAATAACTGTAACAAATGACACTTATAAAAAATTGAATATAATAAATTAGCGCAGAAAACAATTTAAACCACAATCCCCAAAAATAAGTCAAATAAATAAATCAATAAAGTTATGTCTTAGTTATATTATATCATCTATTTATTTAATTTTTTAGAAATTAGAATTTTTTTAATATAAAACTTCAATTATTTATTAAAAAGAAACAATTGTTTTGTAAATCAAAACTTATAATTTATTTGTTTGTAAAAAATAAAAGCTAACTATTATTTTTTAGATTTTCATAATAACATGTGGAACGTGAATACATAAAATAAAGAATAATGAATTATAAAATTGTAATTTTTTTATAAAACACCAAACGTAAATGATATAGAATTATACTAAAAACAAAATAAAATAATAAAAAAATTAGATAATTAATTTGAACAAAAAGTAATGCCATTCGTTGACAAAAAAAAAGAAGATATTTTTATTGTAAATAAATGCTGCTTTTATTTAATTTTTGTGGGAATAAATATGAATGAATATGCAGTCGACCAATATTGTTGTTTCATTATTTTATAGATTTATTAAGAAAATGGACAAAATAATACTTTTAATTAAAGAAATTTTAAATTAAGTCATTACAAAAAGTTTAGCTATTTTTTAATAAAAAAGATTGATAAATAGGAAATATTTAAAATTTTTATAATATCTATTAATTTATTTTATTTTTGCTTATAAATTAATTTTATAAAAACGTATTAATAGAAGGAATAATATCAAAATTCAATTCGATACAACATCAACATAATTACGTCTCTACTTATCTTCTATTAAATATAACTTAAGAGATTAAAAAGTTTTATCCAAATATTTTTTTAAATAATTAGAAATATGATGAATTTAACAAACTAGAATATTCATTAATTATTTTATTAAAAGTTATGTTTTTTAAATTAGAATAAAATAAATTTTTTTATTTCTATAAGAAAATTATTCTTATAAAAAACATGGTTTTTAAATTTTGCACCCTTAAAAATATTTTAATGATAAAAATAAAGCTAATGATAAAAAGGATATATGAAAATTGCAACAATTTTTATTATTTATTTTCTAAAAATAGGTGTAAAAATTAAGAATATTTTTAAAAAAATTTATTATAAAAATTTTATTGTTTCTTTTCCATTAAATTATAAATATTAAATCACATAACAATTTTGAATAAATATTTAATTTTTTTATCTAAATATTTTAGCCTCATTATTTTAGAAATTCTTCATAGGTTTCGATGTTTTATTTTTATTTCATTATTTGATTTAAATGGAAATATTAAATAAATTATAAGTCAATAATTTATTTAAACATAATAAAAATACAGCTTTTATTTTTAATTATTGGAATGCAAATTATATATAAATTATTTATAAAGAAATAAAAGTTATAAAAATTATTTGTCTCTGAATCATTTATTATTTTAATAATATTTATTAAGAAAGAAACATATAAATAAACTTTTTTTTTTCGAGAATTAATATACAATAATAAAAAAAATGTATTAATAATGATTTTAATTTAATCAATTGATGAAAAATGAATAATAAATAATTTATTCGATATTCAAATTTTTATTTAATTTAATGAAAGTATTTAAAAA
This sequence comes from Heterodera schachtii, assembly GCA_023374025.1. Lineage (NCBI taxonomy): Eukaryota > Metazoa > Nematoda > Chromadorea > Rhabditida > Heteroderidae > Heterodera > Heterodera schachtii. The sequence continues at coordinate 95,963 of SIJG01000090.1, read as the reverse complement.
GCTCGCTAGAAAATCCAACCGAGATCAAACAGAAAATATAAATTTATAAATAAAGAAAAACTCATTAGAATAAATCAAATGGCATTTATATTCAAAAGAAATGACACATAATTCCATGCATTAGTTTATTATATTTTATTAAATTTTTTATAATTGGACGTAGAATTTTAAGGAAATCCCAAAATAATTGACTGAATACTGACGATAAAAATTAAAAAAAGAAAATTAATATTTGTTATTAATAATAATTAGGATTCGAAGTTGTATGCTTTTGCATAATTTTTCTGCGCATTGTTCAGCATTTCTGCATTAAAATTTTTTGATTTGGTGAATTTTTAGTGCATATAAAAGCATATTTTTGTGGTTTCGTGAATAAATGCATATTTCGCCATTTTTGCGTTTTGAGAGCATATTTCGGTCATTTACGGAAATTTTCACAAGAAAAATGCAAAAAAGCGATAAATACACCCCTAAGGATCGATTTTTTGGGAATTTAAAAAACACACCTTTAAAAGCCGAAAAATTTTGAACTTTTTATAAGAAAATCTTGGAAAAATTTTGATTGTATAAAAATTGTAATTTAATGTTTTTTGAATTGTTTAAAAACGCTCCTTCGCCATAATTGTGTTGTTTTCTTTTAAAGTCATTCTTGAATTTTACACATTTTTTGGCATTTTTGAGGTTTGAAAGACATTTTTGGCATTTTTTAAGGCATATTTTAGTTGTATATTTGGGTTTTTAGGGCATATTTAGGGAATTTTTAGTGTATATTTTAGGCGCATATTTGGCATTTTTAGTGCATACAATGACAAAGAAATATTTGAAAGCAAATTAAAAATACTAAATGATAAAAAATAATTGTTATTTTTCAGGGTGGATTTTTAATATTAATAAAAAACATCTCGTTTATTTAAGTAAGTATAGTTTCAAAAAAATAAAATTAAAATAATTAAAATACAAGAAAATTTAATAAAAATATATCAAATTTTCCATAAAATAAAAAACAAACAAAAAACAAGAATTCACATAATTAACATTTAATCAAGATTAATATTTAAAAATGGCTTATTTTTGTATTATCAAATAGAAACATTTAATAATCAGTTTATTTTGACAAGAAAACAATTTTTTTTGTGTTATATTTATGTTTTATTTTTTAATCATAATATTTTTAATATCATATATAATTAGATCTTTAGTTGAATTTTTTGGCAAAAATTTTTCGATATACTTTAATGAATTTAATTTTTTTTTAAATTCTTATAAATAATAATTTAATATCAATCAGCTTATATTAAAATTTTCATAAATATAAAGATTTATATTAATTTTTTGAAATTTTAAAAAAATCACGAATTTAAACATTTTGGCTTGATTTGAAAGAATTGACAGACGAGAACATTCATCATGTGAGTAAATCAAAGTAAAAATTTAAATCAGAATTGATAAATATCAATTAACTAAATAAATTTAAAACATAAAAAAAAATTAAATGGCTGTTCTCTATTTTTTACTTAAGTCAATGAATGTACAAAAAATAAAATAAAAATGAGGAATCAATTAAACTTTGTTCTAAATATAATATAATTATTTTTTTGTCTTCAATCTATATTTAAATAAAATAATTTATATTAATATCATTTTCATATGTAGTTGTGAATTACAATAAAAAAAACATAATACATTCTGGGTAAATATTAAAAAAATTATTTTAATAATTCAGAGGAAGAGAGATCAAAATTTTATTAATGAAAATCAAATTAAAATAATTTTAATAAGTATCAATTAATTAAATACATTTAAGAAATTAAATTAAAATCTAAAACCGAAAAAAAGACAGATTTAATTTTAAATAAATTTTTTATTTTAAATTTAAAAAAAACTAAAAAATAAATATTGTTGTCTACAACTAACTTCACGAACAAGTTAACATCGACGGATATAAATATTTTAATTAAAAAGCACAAAATAAATGAAATTTTTTAATGTTATTAAAATAAAAGAAAGAACCAATCTTTAATACATGTAAAATTTTATATTTAAATTTTGAATATTATTTAAAAAATTGAATATAATTTATTAATATTAATTCGAACCTTTAATATAATTCAAAATACTAAGAAAATTTATTTAAAGTGAAAGCTTTACTTATTCATAATAATCACGTAATTAATAAAAACAAAATAATTAAATATTTGTAGTATAAAAACAAAAAATAACCCAAAAACCAAAAATCTAATTTTCAAAAATAGATTAAAGCAAATAAAACTAACTTGCATTTGATAATGCAAAGAAAATCAGTTTATTAAAAAGCATTTTTGAGTAACATCATTCTTTAGAATCAAATAATAGTAAATTAAAGAAAGAACTTAAATTCGAGAATGATGAGAGAATATTATTACAATAAAAAAAATTAAGATAAGATACATTGTTTTTATAATAAATGATATTTTTAAAAATTTATTAATGTAAATTTTTTAAATTTATTAAAAATTGAGTTTTAATTAAAATTATTTTATTTAATATATTATTGCAAAATATTTTTATTATTTTTATTTTTCTATTTATTTATTAATAAAAATTATTATAAATTACATAAATGTTATGTTCTTAAAAATTTATTTTTTTAAATATTTTACAGAATTTAGAATGAATTTTTCATTTTTATATAAATTTAATAGTCTTTTTTAAAAAGAAAATTTAACATTTAATTTATAAAATTTATTTATTCATTCAGTTAATTCGTTTTTTGTAAATGCTGATATTTTTCAAAAATTAAATTATTTCTCAAATTATTAAAAAATATAAGTGCTGAGTCATTTCGTAAAAACTGCCAAATTCACATATTTTTCGAGAAACACCCGTCATAAGTTTTCAAAAACCTAAAAAAATAATTTTGGTATAATACGATAGCTCTTGTCTTGCTCTATAAGCAGCAGCAAAAATTTACTTATATAAATCAGTTAAAAATTAGCTAATCTTTATTTTCCTCCAAGTAGAGAATGTTCAAAAATATAAAATTTAGATGTTGATAAAAACTAAAACAAAGGGAATAAAGGCATGATATGAGATAATATTATGTTAAAATCACTTATTTTCAAAAAATTAAATAAGTAAACAATTATTTCAAATATTTTTAGGTCAAAACAAAGAAAATAAGGTAACATTTAAATTATATTGAATTGTTCATGTTCATAAAAGCAGATTTGTACGTTGACTAATTAATATTCATTTAATAATTATGACTTTAATAAATTGATTTTATTTAAATTTAAAAAAATGTAATTAATTTAATTTCTTATAAAGTGGTTTACAAGTGTTTTTTATGAATAGGGTTAAAACTCATTTAATAAAAAGTTTTTTTTAATTAAAAAGGGTTTCTAATTGATTTTTTAAATTAGTAGATTTTTAGACATTTAAATAAAATGAAATTAATTTAATTTATTATAAAATTGGTTTACAGATATTTATTTTTAAAATTTTTTAAATCTCATGGCTAAGACAGGATCCATGAATTTGGTTGGCGTTGATCGTTTCATTATATAGTCTTACCTATGTTTCTTTATTTATGTTCCATAAATAATAAATTAAGATTTAATTGAATGATTTTTAATTATAATTTTAATATTTTCTAATTATTTAAGGCAGATGTTTTTAAATAATTTTTGGATATAAATTATTACTCTTAAACATTATTCATTTTTCTTTTTATTATATGAATTTATCACTTTTTTAAATGCCAATTCTGTAATAATAAAAATTGTAATAATAATAATTGATTATAAAATCTTTGGAAATAATAGTATATGTTTTGATATTTTTTATTGACTTTTGGTTATTTTTTCTTACAAATTTTTTTTTGTATTAAAATACTTATTTAAATTCCTGTTCATTCAAATTATAATTAATAAGATATAATAAATCATCTACTATAATTTGCATTGATTTGTTTCATTATTTAAAAAACAATATTTTATTAAATTCTCATATTTTGTCAGTCAAAAATGATTTAATAAATAAGAAAATCTTCGCAGAGTTTTTAATTTAGGATCAATTTTCTCATTAATTTTAATAATTGCATTTCCATATGATAAAATTAAGCAACCAAATAATAATTGAATTAATACTTATTAAATTAGTTGTTTCTCCGAATGATGGAATAATAGCAAATAAAATTAATAATAATAATTCTTCCAATAAAATATATAATAATAATTTTGTTTATTTTAAACAGATTTATTTACATTTTTATATTGCCGCCCGCCTTTAAGCGCACATTGTGCATGGAGAACACATAGAAAATTTATGAAAAAACGAAATATTTTTGAATTTATCAAGCAGCTGTTTTGCATATGTTTTCAAATTTTTTATCTTAAAATTGTTATGCTGGCGAGTTCATATTTTAGGTGATAAATTTTAAAAAACAATAAAAATTGCTGAACTGCAATTAATCGATTTTAAAAAAAACAAATTATTATTATATATTTTATTGGAAGAATTATTATTATTAATTTTATTTGGTATATTTCCATCATTCGGAGAAACAACTAATTTAATAATTGTATTACTCAATTATTATTTGGTTGCCTAATTTTATCATATGGAAATGCAATTATTAAAATTAATGAGAAAATTGATCTAAATTAAAAACTCTCCGAAGATTTTCTTATTTTTAGCAAATATTTCATGATATATCGAAATAACGTTTTTAAATAAATCATAATTCTAGTGCATTTGTTATTCGATTACATTGCGCTTTTAAGAAACGCGCTGGCACCTCGCTAATAGCTAAATTAAATTAATATAAAAAACATAAAATAAATATATATAAAAATGGATAAGTAAGTTGATAAATATTTATTTTAAACAATTGTACATAATAAAATAAAATCACAATTTGTGTTCGGTGCCTTGAAAAGAAAATTGAATAATAATTTAAAAAATACGGATTAAAGATAAGATATGAGTGAAATAATGAATTTAATCGCTGTTTTTCATAAATTAAAAAAAAACTTAAGAATGCCATCAAAAATTATAATAATAATTAAAGAAATCATTTTCAATGTAAAAAGACGAGAATAACGAATATAGGTATTAATAAATAAATAAGCAATATTATGTAAATAATAATAATAAACAAAGAAAAAAGGTGATGTAATACAATTGGTGAAAGGCATTCCAGTTACGCTTCATGAGTATTAATTAAATAATAAATTCATTTTGTGTTTTACTTTTTTCATTAAATGAATTATTTCGAACGTTCCTAAAATTATTATTCAATAAAATATTATTCAATAATCATTATCATGAAATTTTACATAATAATTATCCAAATGTGTAAAAAAAAAACAAAAAAAAAATAATAATTTTTTTTAAAACAATAGATAAAATAATAAATGAATTAGATTAAATAAGTATTTTTTGCTTTATTCGTTTTTTACTTTAAAATACTATTAAATGATTAAATTTTATTTTGAAATTTTTTTTAATTGATTGATCTACAGTGTGCGGCATAAGTTCGGCAACCTGCTTTTAGATGGAAAATTCCAGTTCTAAATTAAAAGAAAATCATATAACCATTGGATTTGGGGGTCTGGGCTGAAGTCAAAAATTAGATTTTTAGGGGTGTATTTTTCCTTTTGAAGTCGATTTTTAAAGGTTTATTTTTGGTTTTTTGAAATCCCGATTTATGGGGTGTATTTTACAAAATTTTTCGCCGTATTCGCCAAAAAATTTATATTTTTTGCCATTTTGGCCTCCATTTATAATTTTTTAAATTTTTTTTTATACTAATTTTATACTATAAATTAAATATTTCTTTATTGGAAAAATTTGTTTTTTAAACTATTTGTATAAAAATAAAATTCGGGACTTTTTTTAAATGCTAAATTTTTAATAATCAAACTTTTCTTTTATTTATTTTACATTTCAGCAGAAAATCTTATTTCAGTAGAAAATTTTTTCCATTAATTTCTTCAAATATCTAAAAAATTATAGAAAAATATTTTTTTTATGATATCCTTCTAATTTATTAAAAAGGATTAAACAATTCTGAAATTAATAGAGAATTTTTTTATCAAAATTTTCTTTAAAATAAGTTTATAATATTAATATAAAACGCTTATTTAAAAAAAATCATTCATTCATTTAAAATTTTTTATTTTTTGTACTGATGCAGTTCATTTTTATAAATATAAAGAACTAATGAATTTTTTTGATTGTCCTTGTGGAAGCGTTCAATATTGCAAGTCTTTTATTTGCCTGTTTCGAGGTCCTAAGACTGAATAGATGTTTTATTTATTTTTGCCTTTATTTAATTTTGTCATGTTATGTAAAATAAGTTTTTTTTAAATATATCATTTTTTTCTGATTTTTAAATTGGAAAAACTTGAGTTTTTATTTATATTTAAATCTGTAGAATATTTTATATTTTTTTAACCTTTATGATCTTAAATAATATGTAAAATTCTTAGCTTTTGATATCTTGATGAGCTTTCCACATCGTGAGAATGGCCCACGCATTTTTTGATATTTTCAAATTATTTATTTATTTATGTCTTTTAAAATCACTCAAAGATACCCATCTTAATTGAAAAATTTTAAAATATAATGTTATTTGCTTTTTCGAATTTTTTTTAAATATAGAAGTTATATTATATCAAGACCTAAAAACACTTTTATTAATTATATTTAATAATTGGTTTTTTTTGTGTTTTTATTTTTAATTTAATATTTTAATTCTTTGTGATGCTTATTTAAATTATTGTAGCATAGATCAGTTTATTCCATACTATAAGAATAATAAATATAATTACTATAACCTTTTATATTTCACCAAAAATTCATAAGCAATTAGTTGTTTTATTTCAGTAAATATAAAAGCGAACAAATATAACAATTTTCTGTCAATAATTCATAATTATAAAAAGATAAATAAATTGATAATTAAATATTTCAAGTGTTGATAAATTAATAAATTAGTTTTTAGCAGATATTAATTAAATTAAATTTATATTAAGCAATTATTTTATTGAATATTAAAAAATAAATATTTTTATTATAAAAGAAAACAAACGATTTAAACCAAAATCCTATTTAATTACATTCGAATAGTCTATGTTAGCTTTTAATAAAATAGATTTCGTTTTTTATTTCATTGGCAAAAATAAAAAATTTTTTCTTTCCCTTTTTTCTTAAAGAAAAACTATTTTCGGTAATATAGAAGAAATATAAACATTTAATTTTTAATTTAAAATATTTGTAGCATCATTTTATTTCGATTTTTTTTCTTGCCCCAATTTTAATTTATAAAATTCTGTTTATTAATCGTAATACAATTAATAAGGGATATAAAATTTTAGCTAACAAATTTTAAAACCATTTTTGTAGTTAATTTTAAATTCTTTTTATTCATTAAATTTTTTGTTTTATTTATCAATTTTTATTAAATTTACTTGACAATTATATACAATTTTAGATTTTTTCTATAATATTTATTGGAAATTTCAAAATTTAATTAATATTCTCATGTCCTTGGGTTCATTTTGAAATTATTATGATGGCCTATTGTAAAATTTTGCTCATTTTCTGAATTTTTTAATTTAAATTATTATTTTTCTTAAATTTACACTATGTATATATTTTGTCTTCGTTTGATTCGTGATTTTACTCTTTACTGTTTTAAAGAATTATATTATTCCAGGGCTCGTATCGTCCAAAGTCGGCTTCCAAGGACGGGTAGGCCGATTTGCAAGGACATAGTGGGGAAAATTCATGAAATCCAAGGACATTTAAAATTTTTATCTTATGAAATGAAAAATGGTTAATATTTATTCAAATGGCTCGTCTCTTTTCGCCAGAATGGGTTTTTTCCAACATTTTTTTGTTTCCGCTCATCATTTTCCTCATTTGTTACGACTTTTTTTCTGCTTTAAAAACGCTTTTTTTTTTGCCGCGCGTTTTTTCATAAAATTTTGTGAGACAAGGGGGGGGGGGGTCCGGCGGCGCAGATAGGCGCCGCCGGGGAAAAATTTGAAAATTAGAGGGTAATTTGTTAACAGATTTTCACTAAAAAATGCGGATTTTGCGATTTGGAGATAATGGCGATGAGCATTTTTTACTTTTTCACAACACTTCTTGCGAGCGCTTTACCGAAAGACTTTTGGGAATGGTGGGGGGGGGGGGGGGAATTATTAATTGGTTCTTCCAAAAATTGATCATTTTTAAGCATCAAATTTTTAAAAAATAGAAAAAAAGGTCCCGGCGGTGCCGATAGGCACCGCCGGGAAAAATTGGGAATTTTTGTGCAATTTCGTATCAGATTTTGCACAAAATATGCTAGAAATTAAAAATTTATCTAATTTCCTTTGATTATTTTTCCTTTTTTCAAATGCTAATTTCCAAGGACGTCCTTGGCATTCAAGGACGAATGCGAGCCTTTATTATTCACAAACTAATTAATTTTATTTTTCGTGTAAATTTAAAATTATAAATTATTTATTTGATTTAGGTTTTTAAATAGTTTCTAGTTTCTATAAACTGGCTTTTTTTCTAATCCTTTATTATTTTATTAATATTAAATTATGGAATTTTTAATTCTTATTTTTCTTAAATTTAAGTTTTATTTATTTTTGATGAATTGCGGCTTTTTTTCTTTCATGATTTATTTATATCTGTTTAATATAAATTTATTCTCTTTATAATGATCAAATATATACTTTTTTAATAAACAATAAAATTTATTGTTGGTCATAAAAAAATAAAGTGACTCAATGAATTTGTTTTAATTTTATTAGTAAATCTTTGATAGTTTCTTAACAAACAAAGTTAGTTATATCGCGATATAAATAAAAAGGTTTTTTGGCTTAAAAAATTTAAAAATATTTCAACACAAATAAATTTTAATTTATCTAATAAAAATGAAAAGCATATTTTTTGTTTTCTTTAGTGTTTTCTCATGGTCAAGAAGCGATTATTGTCCATTTCATTGCATGGAAATTCATTTATTATTATTATATTATATTTCCAATAAATAAAAGTATCATAAATCTGTTGTTTATTAATTATTTAATTTTGGCACTTTCCATTTATCAGAAAAATAATTGTTTTTTTTAATTTTGATAATTTTGTTTCTTTTTTAATTTTATTAAACATCATTAAATTTTGTACGAGAATATTAGAAGATTAATTTTAATTAAAATTTTTTTTCTTGTATGTTAGTTCTATTTGTAAAGAAAACTTTTTTAATGAATCTATTTGAAGGCTTTATTCATATTGTTAAGATAGATTTAGTTTAAGGAAAAATGTTCTTATCTTGAAACCTTACATAAAATCTTTTCGTTAAAATTTAAATTTTCCAATTTTTGGTCATATATTTTACAATATATTTTTGATTTCATTATTCTATTAATAATTTTTAAAACATAAATAAACATAAAAAGGTATTAAAACTTTCTTATGTAAAAACAAAAAAATATATAAATAATGACCGACAAATATTGACAATTATTCCGTTCTTTAGTGTCTGAATTACATAGTGTTTTGATTTTGACCATTGAATTCAAAAATTTTCTAAAATAAATAAATATAAAATTTATAAAAAAATCGTGAACTAAAAAAACTTTATAATTAATTTGTTGAACTATATAATAAAGTTTTGTTTTTGTTTTACAATATTCAGTTTAAATTCCAATATTTAAATCCCTTTTTAATTTTAATATTTTCCTTAAACGTTCACTAATTCATTTAATTTGCCACAAAAACTTAATAAACTTAATAATTTATTCTTTTACTATTGATTTAATTTGCTGCATATAAAATTGCAATATGTAGGTCAAAAAATATGTTAATTATTTATGCTGCTCTTAATTTTCCTTTAGGGTTAGCAGGAAAGTTATTTACAAAAATTGTCATTTTTACTGATTAAATTTCGTTAATATATTTTTTTAAATTCTTAGTTAATTATTCAATATAAATTTATTAAATTTTGGTCAATTATTAAATATTTTAATTTTTAGGTTAACTCTATTTGTTTACAGTGTGACTCAAATATATTGATTTTTGAAAAAAAATCAATATGGTACTGACTTAATGTAAATGATAAGATAAACCTTCTATAATTAAATGTGTGTAATTCATTTGTTAATTAAAATAAATTTTTTATTATCATTTATTTTTAAACTTCATGAATTTCTTTTCAATTAAGATTTTTATGATATATTCTCATGCCGAAACTTCTCTCATTTTGTTTGATGTTTGATTAGCATTAAAACATTGGTTTTATTTTCTCTCTTTCTTAATAATTATTTTTATTAATAAACTTATTTTCAATATGTCATTAGTGCTTTGAAAGAAAATAATATTTTTGTTTTTTCTCTAGTTTATCACCTTTTTTGTTTATATTTTGTCATGCATGCAGTTAAATAATTTTTTAAATATTAAAAAAAAATTAGTTTAATTTTTCAAGTAAAATTAATGATTATATTAATTCAACCTATTATATAAATGATAAAGTAATTAATAAGTTTAATATTTTTATTCAAATTGATTCATAATATTTTTTAACTGTTTTTTCTTTTATCAATTTTTTTATTTCTATCTTCTCTATTTTAGATTATTTTTTATTTTATTTTTATCAATATTTTTGATCATTGTTTGAATAATTTTTATATTTTTATATTCATTAAATTTTATTATTTCTTAAATCTTCTCTCGTTCATTTCATGTTCAAAAATATATTAAAAATCTCTGACAATAAAAGTAGTGATTAATAATTATGCAAAATTTTTAAATTGATTAATTTAATTGAAATAATTATTTAAAATATTTTTTGAATTTAAAATTATTTATTTTTAATTTAATATTTGAAGTTTTTTATTTTATGAAATATTTACTGCATAAATAATAGCAAAATAAATATTTCAACGTCGGCAAATCTTGAAAATAAAATTCATTATTTTTTTAAACTTTATTATAAATTTTAAATTACAGCTTTTACGTAAAGTAATATTATTAATTTGAGGTTCACCATAAATATCATGGTTTAAGAATTTTATTTAAGCTTAATCCTTAATAAGCTTTAAATTCATTTAAGAACAATTTATTTTGAAAACATTGCTTCCAATTGTTAATTGGATTAAAATGCACAATTTGCGTGGCAAGCTTCCGCCAAAACACTCAAATTTATTTTGTTTTGCTTTTTAAATCTTTTCAATTTTATTATTATTATGATTATCTGTTTTTAAAAATAGTTTATCATATTTTATGAAACGTATTGCACTATATTTAGTCGAAATAAAATGTTATCTTATTTGAGTGAAAATAAATTATTTCAAATAAATTATATTATTTTTTCTAAATAATATAAAATTAAGTGTTAATTAAAATGTGCTGAATTTAATATTTCAAATATGTAAATAAATAACATCGTACTTTCGGATCCGGTGGCGTAAAAAAAGTTATTGGGATTTTATATCATATTTTTTACAATATACATAATTCCTGATTAAAAATAAAAATAAAAATTAAGCTAATTTATTTTATTTTTTTAATTATTAGAAATATTCTTTATTATTATGATTTTTGCTTATTGCAATTTTGTTTTTTCATAATTGGAAGGTTTGATAAAAATAACAAAATTATGATCAATCGTTGTTTTTAGAATTATGATCGTTTGCAAATCGCTTATTTCGAGAAATTATATTTAATTAAAATTTTTCCTTTTATCATCAATTTATTTTATTCTCTAAATAAATATATTGTTTTTTATATTGATTTTAAATTCTTCGGTATAGGGAATAAATGTTCTCAATGGAAAATATTATTTTAAATTAAATGAAAGTGAATTGAAAAATAATTTGATTTTAATTTAGTAATATTTTAATTTTGATAAATATTAGTTTTTGAATGTATTTGAATTTTCTATTGATAGTTAAAAATTCAGAGCCTAAGTTTTTTAATTCTTCAAAAACAAATATTAAATTTAAGTTTATCTCATCGCCACTTGGTATAATTCGCTTCTATAATTAAAATTGTTCAATAATAAAACAATATAATTAATTTATTCAAAATTTAATTTAAACGGTATCTCTTCTCTTTCATCTTACAAATTTTTTTAATATTCATAAAATTAAGAAAGCAGTTTAAAAAAATTTTCATAAAGTTAATAATATATTGTGGCAATATAGGCTAGAACTATTAATTAAATAATAAGGGAAATATTGGTATTGCATAATTCCATATTTTATTGTGTTTATTTCACGTATACAAAATTTTTCGTTGTATAATTTTGTCTTTTTTTGAAATTTAAAGTTTATTCTTAAACGTTATTCATTTTTCTTTTTATTTGAATTTGTTTAATTGTTTTCTTAAAATAAATCTTTTATATTTATTATTATTTTTTTCTTCCCAGCAATTAAACTAAATTTGTTTATTTTTCCTAGGGATTTTTTGTATTAAAATACAAATTTAAAATGCGGTCGAATATCCTAAATTTAATGCTTTACAATAATTTCTTGCTTAGATGTAATAAATGCCTGGTTTTATTCTTTATCTAATTTTTTATGTTTCACTTGCTGAAGAATGTCATTTTTATCTCGTATTTAATGTGACGCTTCATTTTTATTATATTTTTTAAATTTTAATCATTATTATTTAAAAAGTATGTATTTGTTATATGTTGGTATGAAAAAAATAAATTACATTATATTTTTTAATTTTTTAATTTGTTATTAAATTTAGTTATTTATTAATGATTTTGGAATAAAATTTGATATAAAAAATGTTTGCATTAATAGATTTAATCTTTAAAAAATAAATTTAAAACTAAAAATTAATATTCTGTGTAAAAAGTTAGTCTGGTATTTTATTATTTAACTAACCTCAATACAACTAAATACATATGCAACACAATTTCCATGATGATAAAAACATAAAAAATTGAATATACTAATATTAGCTCAAAAACCAATTAAACAATTATCAATCAAAAATCCTAAAATAAATAAAGTTCAATCTAATTCAATTTGTTATAAATTTAAAAAGAAGTTAAATTTGATTTTGATTTATTTTTGTTTAAAGTCAAAATATACATTTCAAATAAAAAATTAAACACTAATAAAAAAACTTAATTAAAATTTTCCAACGCATTTCTAAATCATAACTGATTGCAATATACCAAAAATAAATATTTAAAAAGGATTAATCGGAAAATTAATTTTTTTCATTAGAAACCAGCTGCTACAATTTTACACTGTTTTGTTTTAATTTAATCTAAAAATTATTCGAGATACAAGTCAGACAATGTTCTCAAGACAATTTAAAAATATAAAAATTTATATAACATAAAAAAATTACAAATGATTATTTTAAAATTTTAAACATAAAATGAAACAAGAAAATAAAATAACTAGTTATTCAATTTAAAAAGCTTTAACAAAGTAAATGTGCTTATAATAATATTCTTTTATTAATTGTAAAATAATTTATCACTTAAAATAATTTTGAGAAGTAAATAAACATTCAAAAGTTTTAAAAAACACTAATTATAACCCGCTTTTCTCATCAGATTTTATCAATCAATTCGATTTTTATTCGAAAATTGAACAATTTTAAGAAATAAATTTTTTTTAGTCATTATAAAAAGAAAATTACACCAAAATAATTGGTAATATATATGTTTTTTAATTGTAAAAATAAAAACATTATTAAAATTATGTTGAAAAGAAAATTAACGAATTGTTTATATTGTGCTAATTATTGAATATTAAAAATAAAAATATAATTTAAAAACTTTCATAAAAAACAAACGATTTTTGTAAATATTTTTTTCATGTTTCAAATAGTTAGCAGAATAAAAATTTAATAATGTTTAAAAGAATATTTTAATTTTTTTTTTTGAAAAAATCTTTCAATTATTTTTAACAAGAGTGATAACAATAGTGAGCTGAATTTTAGGTGTTACATTTAATTTTCTACTTTCAAGTACACATGAACACATGATTTTGACGAAATTCGGTGATATATGTCTTTTGAAATCATTTAAAAATATGTAAAATTATTTATTATTTTTACATTTTTTCTTGACTTTTTGTTATTTAAATGTTGAATTCGTACGAAAACGACGCCGACCCTTCTTTAGTTTATTTATAATTTTGTATATTTTTATAAAAGGTTAATATAATTATCGATTTTTTAAAAATTATATTCAAATAGACTGTATTTCCTACGGTTTTAGATTTTTGATTAAATTATATTATTTCTTAAATTGTGTGTTTATTATTTTCATATAAAATTTCTTATTTTAGCTTTTTTATTATTTATTTAAAATTCATTAAATAATTAATTTTATAATATTGTATATTTTCTCGTCTCTTTGACGGAGCGCTTTCACTCCACCATTTGCCCATTTTTACAATTTATTTTAAATGCTAATTTAAATAATTGTTATTTTCTCGGTTAGAATTTGCAATCAAATAAGCGTTTTTCTGCGCTTAAATTTCTAATAAATTTTACAAATATTATTATTTCATATTTAATTTTTCGATTTAGTTTTTTAATTTAATTCGTTTTTATTTTTAATCTATTATGCACTTCTATTTTGCAGAGCTTTTTATATTTTTATCCAAATTTTATTTATTAATTTAAGATGTGTAGTTCAGTTTTGTATTTATAATTAAATTAAATTGTTTGTAATTAATTATTGCATTGTTAACTAAGAATTAATTTGTGTAATTTTTTTACATTTAACACGTCATATCTTTAAATTTATGTTTGTTATGTGTTTAATGTTTTATATTCCACAGAATCTTTATTAATATTATTTAATGATTCTATTTGTTATTATTTTTTTGACAGAAGTTATAGTTTAAATTAAGTTTTTTAAAGTATATTGATAATAAATAAATATTTAAAAAAAAAGAAATTTGCTTTTTATAAATTGTTTTTTTAATTATAGCCTAAAATTAGAAAATTGTTAATATTATTTGTAAGAATTATTTTCTTAAATTTCTTATGACATTCGCAATATTCGGCCAGAATATTAAAGAACAATATATTAATATTTTTTTAACATCATGAATACAAGTTGAAAAATAAATAGAATTAGGATTTTAAAAACTATAAAAATAATTAAAAGCAAGCCTTAAAAATGAAAAATTATAAATTTATCCTTGCAATTTCATTGAAATTTAACGTTTTTTTTGATAAAATTCTTATACTATTTTTTAATTATAACCATTATTTTTAAATAGATAAATTTATATGAAATCACTTCTAAAATACATCATAATTTAGCTAAAACTTAATCAAATTGTTCAATCTTGGTATAAGAGGTAGTAACTCTACGTATCAATTATTTTTTAAATGCATTTAGCTGTCCCTTTTAATCGCCTAATCTTATAATATTTATTTTTCGCTTAGCATTTATCCTTTGTTTTTCTTGCAGAGTGGACTTTTTTCTCACAACATTTCTTAATGTTATATTTACCGATTGACGTTTATCAATGTCAAATTAATTTTTCTATTTTTAAATAGTGTACACATTTAACAAATTATTTATTTTTCTTAATTAATATCTCACTTTTTTTCTGTTGATTTAGAGAAAAATAAATTTAAATTTGATTAATTTTTTTTTCATTAAAATTTTTTGCTTTTTGAATATTTTTTCTTTTGATGTACGTATTTTAATGCTATTGTATTTATTCTTTTTTAAATTCGTTTCTATGTAAAATGAGTAAAAAAATTGGCAAACATTTTGATTATATTCATTATTTGCTGATTAAATGAACATTATTAAATGTCTCTCATCATTTTCTCTAATTAAGATCATGTAATTATTTAATATCTCTTCATAATTCATTAGAATTTATTTTTAGAAAGTGGTAATTTTTGGCAATTTTAAAAAATTACTAATTTTAACGGTTCTCTCCCATAGCTTTGGTTAAACCAGCAATTTTTATTGATTTATAACAAATTTGTTTTAGGGTTTTATTAAAATTATTGAAAAATAAGACTATCCTTTTTTTTACGTATTTTTTTTGTTTTAAATAATACATTCAATTTTAACATTCAAAGAGATTTTGAATTAGAATTTTTAATTATTTATTAAAAGATAATCATTTCATATACAATTATTCTACTATTTTAATTTTACAATATTTTTTTTTTGTATAAATAAATTTAATAAATTCATTAATATATTTTATTCTACAACATTTGTTTTTCTCGGTTTAATCAAGTATTCCTGACATATTTATAAAATAAGTTGCAATTATTCATTTATTATAATTTTATTGCATAATAATTTATCGTTTTTGGCTCTTGAAAAGTATAAATTTTTAATTTAAATTCCCAGTATTTTTTATCCTCGCGTAGGTTACACGTTGTGTTACTTTGTTGGTCATCTTTACTAACTTTGTTTCATGTACAATCTTTAATCTAATTTAATTACTAATACTTTAATTTTTGTTCGTCAAATATTTGTATTTGAGTTGGTCGTTAATTGAGTTAAGAATTATTTGAATATGTAAATTTTAAATATATGTGAGGAAAGAAGAGATTTGATTTGAATGTTTGGCGTTCCATTTATGTTCATTTCCCAATTTATTGATTTTGCCCTTCCAGCCAATATAATTCCCCCCATTTTCTCATATTCATTCATATTGTTTCATTATTGTCTTAATCCCCATTTTTCTTCCTCGTGTTCCATTCCTAAAATAAAAGACTTATTAACATACAGTTATAAATTATTTAAATCATACAATTTATTATTTATGATTTTAATAAACCGATATGAACTAAAAATTAAATAGTGGTTGCTATTATTAAAGTGATGTCATTTGTTTAATAAGATTCATTATGTTGCTTAATAATTGTGGTAAATGATTAATAAATTTTGACTTTTTAGTGATTATTTATAAAATTTTTTTATCATAAGCAGAACCTTTGAGTTTTTTATATTTATTAAATATAATTTCTAAACGTATAAATTTTATAAAAATAGACTTTTTAAAAATTTTTCTATTACCTATTTTGTGAATAATTTTTGTTAAAAATAATTCGATTTTTATTTAATTAATTATGGTTTGGATTATAAACGTAAATTGTCATTTCGAGAATTAATTAATATATTAAATTCATTTTTATTAAATAATTTATTTTTAATTTAAATAAGCCTTAATAGTTTTATTACCAAGTTTATTTATTTTTCTTTTTTACTTGATCCACATAATAATATATTCAACTTCAATGGCATTTTTGAGAATTTTTTTATTATTAATATAAGTGCTATAATTTTTAAAAATCTAAAATATTTATGTTATTATTTATTGGTTAATTTTTTGAGCTTTGAGTCAATATTGTATTATTTTCTTTTTTTATTATCATGGTGAAATAAACTTCTTGGTTTATCTTGGCTGATTCCTTAAAAATTATTTAATTAAATTTATATTTGGTATTTATATAAATAAATAATATAATTCTGTATAACCTGTTGAATTGGTCGTTTTGCCCAAATAGATCCTCTTAAGGGTGAATTTTAATAAAATTAGTTTATAGAAAACCTTATAATAAATGCATGGAAATTTAACTTTCAAATAGATTTTCTGTTATAATAATTTTTTCAAATTTGAATATAATGTCAATCTAGGATTTTTTAATTCACTTTTACCCTTTTTAATAAATATTTATTATTCTTTTCAGCATTCATAATTCAAATTATTTAGATTTTATGATTGATTTTTAATATTCTTGCTTATAGTATTTTTTCATAATGGGTTAAATTAATAAGATAAAATTTATAAATAAAACAAAAATAAAATACTTAGAAAATTATTCATTAATTTACATTGATATTATTTTCGTTTTTGGACTCACAATATTAACATTCATTTAAAAAAATTATTAAATTGAAGTTAAATCATTATTTTTTTGATATAATTTATAGTTAACATTCCTTTTTTTATAAAACTTATTGACAATATTTAGTCTTTTAAATAATAAAAATTAAAAATAATAGTTTTCTAAATATAAATATTAATAATTTATTTCTGAATAATATAATCATGGTTTTTAACAAAAAAAAATAAATTTATCTATTGGAAAAGTATGTAAGCTATTATTATTTTTTATTAAAATAAATTTTCAATATTTACATTCAAATCTTATATTTCTAATATTTGATAATTGCTTCAACGGAATTTCGGGTTGAAACTTTCTTGTCACAGGCAGAAGCTTTGAAATACAACCTCCTTATTTTTCTTTAAAAAAATTTCTATTTAAAATTTTCTCAATTTTATTATTAGTATTGCTCTTTTTTGTTTCTTTTATTTAATAAATGTATTTAAAGCGAATAAAAATGTTTAATTTAATTTTTTATTTAATTTTTTGAAAAAATATCAAATAAAACAAAATTTTAACTAATAAAACAAAGGTATAAATGTTTAGCAAATTTACAATTTTCAAGCTTTTTTTTTTAATTATTTTTGATATATAAATTATGTTTTATTCCGTTTTTATAAACATATTGATAACAATTTAATGTGATATTTGTTGAAAACAACAAAAATTAAGGTTAATTAATCAATTTAATAGAAATTTAGGTTTATTTGTTTCTTTATTTTTGCTAAATTTTTTATATTAAGTAAATTATATTTTTAAATCAATGCATTTTTCGACTCGCTTATTAAATAATAATTATTTTTCGAATAAAAACGATCATTGGAAATATTCAATTATTATTTTAAGTTTACATTTAATATAATTATAAAATATTTATGAAGACATCATTTTATGTAAATTTTTTTGTTACAATATTTAAAATTACACATGCTCAAGGTCGTGTCTTCGTGTTTAATGTTGACATCTTATAAGTTTCTCAGAATAAATGGAGAATTATTCATACATTTAGATCATGAATATAATTAATACTCAAAATAAGTCAACAATTCTATAAAGAAAAATAATTATTTAAATAAAAGAATTTGATTTAAATGCTACAAGATCCACAATTCACGAACTGTGCACAAGAAAGAAAATATTATAGGGAAAGCGAATTTTATATTCTTAATTTAAATAATTCAGTTTAAAATAATAAATTAATTTAAATAAATTATAATTGATTTAGATAATCGTAAGTTATTAAAAGACAATAAAAGAGCGTTTGCGTTGCTTTCCAGTTCTGGCAAATTCTTCTCTTTAGACAGCAAGGGAATATTAATGAAAAATTATTATAAAAAACATAAAAAATTAATTTAATAAAAATGACTAAAAAATTGAAACCAAATAATAAATAAATTTGAAATCCAAATTTTTTTTCAAAAAGTTAGTAATAAACGAATTTTTAAAAATTATGAATTTCAAATTATTGTCAATGTCAATGGGAGTTTAGAAAGAAATAAAATAAAAGAGCTAATAAAACCATAAAAAGCTAAAATAAAATTTAATATGATAAAATTTCACTAAATATACAATTAAATTTAGTCAATAATTATTATTTACTAATTATCATATAGAAATTATATGAAAATATTATTGATATTATTTATTCTTTTTGAATATAACAAATTAAATATAGTAAAATATTAACCTACTCAGATGAAGTAAGTACCTACAATCATTTCCATGAGAGTAAACAGCAAAAAACATTTATTATTCAAAAACCTAACAATATTGCAATATTTAATTAAAGAAAAAAACATTAAAAATCATGCCCGTATTGAGAGAATTGCTTTATAAAATTTTTTACAAAACCAAATTTATTTAATAAAACAAATCAAATAAACATGTCAAGCAACAAAGAAGAAAAATAATCCAAAGCGAGGTATTTTTATCTGCAGATATTTTAAGAAAAAAAGCAAATAATTCTAATTAAAACGCAAAATTAGAATTTTCAAAAATTGGTCCCGCTCATTTAACAGCTTTAGTATTACCCCATTGTTTTTAAAACGAACTAAATCTAAAGAATTGCAATATGTTAATTTTACACAAAATACATTTTTTGTCAGAAAACTTTACGTTTTAACGCCATTATTCGACATTAGAATCCTTATTTTAGCTTTTTGTCCTTATTTCGCGATCTTTGAATTTTTTAATATAAAATTCACAAATTCTTTAACAAAAATGCAATTAAAAAATATTTTTTTTTACGCGATCACATTTTTTGGCGACTTGTTAAACAATTTTCAAAAATTTTTCCACTATTTTTTTTTCTTAACCAAAATTTTAGTAATTTATTTCTTTTTTGATCAAATTATAATTTTGAAATTTATTATTTTCATGTAAAAAACAGCAATTAAAATTATGCCCTTAAATCTGGAAGTTTTCGCCCTTATCAAAGGCCTTATTTCCTTTTTCGCCCTAAAAAATCCTCATCCTAATAAAGAGATAAAACCTGAATACATTATTTAAATACTTTTTTCAATATTACAATTGACAATAAATATATTTATAAACCATGAATAATTTTTAATTATGCCTTTTAATTTTAAAGAATGCTTCAACGATACATTTCTAAATTATAATGAACCAATCATTCTTTTTTCCTAAATATAATTAAAACAAATAATTAATTAAATTTATTTTAGCAGAGCATTATTATTACCAATTTTTCGCATATAATCAAATTATTTAATGTTTTTTGGAATAAGGAAAATTTTTAAACCAAAAATTTTTTCAAAAAAAATTATTTAAATCAAAAATTAGGCGCAAAAATGATGAAATATGCACAGAAATAGGCGCCTAGGCATTAATCATAAAACCCCGAAATAGGCAAAATAAGCCTATTTTGCAGCTCTAGTATTACTCCATTGTTTTAAAACGAACTAAATCTAAAGAATTGCAATATGTTCATTTGAGTTAATTATTATATTTTGCCCTTATTTAGCGATTTTTGAATTTTTTCATATAAAATTCACAAATTCTTTAACAAAAATGAAATGAAAAAAATTTTTTTTTACGCGATCACATTTTTTGGCGACTTGTTAAACAACTTTCAAAAAATTTTTCCACTAATTTTTTTTCTTAACCAAAATTTTAAAAACCTTAATACATTATTTAAATACTTTTTTCAATATTACAATGGATAATAACATAAATATTTATAAATATGAATAATTTTAATTATTCCTTTTAATTTTAAAGAATGTTTCAACGATACATTTTTTAATTATAAATGTTTTCAGTTTACCAAAAGAGTTATTAAATTTTTATTTAAATATTAGTTGTATTTTTTATAATTTATATTTACTATATGTAGCCCAAAAATTCAAAAATAAATTTACCGGTGCCGGTTTGTCTAGTACCGGTACCGCCGGTAAAAATTTGCACTAGTAAGAATGGGAATCTTAGCACAAAATCGTTAATGTAAATTTAGGGAAAGGGAAAATTTTTAAAAATAGAACATTTCGCTAAATTTTAGCATTTTAAACACATTGTTTTTTTATTTCGTCATATTTTATTGGTATCAAGCCATTTTTTCTTAAAAAATTGGCTTAAAAGCGCAAAATTTAGTCATTTTTTGGATAAAACATGTTAACAAATCAAAACAATTTTAAAAAATTCTTCCCGGCGGCGCCTATCGGCACCGCCGGGCCCCACTTGTTCCCCAAAATTTTTAGAAAAAACGCGCCGCGCTAAAAATGGTGTTGAAAGCAAAAAAAAAAAATAAGGTTGGCCGCAGACACCCTTGTTTTGCAAAAAATCTTTATTTTCGGGCATAAATCTAAATTTAGTGTTTTTATTGTTAATTTTTTTACTTCAATGCACTTTTTTGGGCGCGTTTTTTCCAAAAACTCAGAGAATGTGGGGGGAGGTCCGGTGATGCCGATAGGCGCCGCCGGGGAAAATATCATTGCGCACAAAAAATTTAAAAAGTTTGCGGAAGCCTAAAATAAGAAAAATCATAGAAATAAGGACATTTTTAATTTCTAAGGAAAATATATGAAAATTTAGATTTTTGACGATCATCAAAGGAATTTGTTTCCAAAAACTGAAAATCATTTTTCGTTCGAGTTCGGGTCAAGATTCGGAAATTATTTGATTTTTAAGACCTTTTTCGCTTATTTAGTTCATGTTTTTACTATTTAAGGGGTTATCTACTTCGAAAACCCTATAACAAATGCATGAAAAATTAACTTTCTAATAGATTTTCTGTTATAATTAATTATTTCAAATTTGAATATAATGTCAATCGAAGAATTTTTAATTTTTACCCTTTTTAATAAATATTTATTATACTTTTAAGCATTAATAGTTCAAATTGGTTATATTTTATGATTGATTTTTAATATTCTTGCTTAGTAGTGTTTTTCCTGATGAGCTAAATTAATCAAATAAAATTTATAAATAAAACAAAAATAAAATCACTTAGAAAATTATTCATTTACATTTATATTATTATTGACAATATTTTAATCTTTTAAATAATAAAAATTAAAAATAATAGTTTTCTAAATATAAATATTAATAATTTATTTCTGAATAATATAATCATGGTTTTTAACAAAAAAAAATAAATTTATCTATTGGAAAAGTATGTAAGCTATTATTATTTTTTATTAAAATAAATTTTCAATATTTACATTCAAATCTTATATTTCTAATATTTGATAATTGCTTCAACGGAATTTCGGGTTGAAACTTTCTTGTCACAGGCAGAAGCTTTGAAATACAACCTCCTTATTTTTCTTTAAAAAAATTTCTATTTAAAATTTTCTCAATTTTATTATTAGTATTGCTCTTTTTTGTTTCTTTTATTTTAATAAATGTATTTAAAGCGAATAAAAATGTTTAATTTAATTTTTTATTTAATTTTTTGAAAAAATATCAAATAAAACAAAATTTTAACTAATAAAACAAAGGTATAAATGTTTAGCAAATTTACAATTTTCAAGCTTTTTTTTTTAATTATTTTTGATATATAAATTATGTTTTATTCCGTTTTTATAAACATATTGATAACAATTTAATGTGATATTTGTTGAAAACAACAAAAATTAAGGTTAATTAATCAATTTAATAGAAATTTAGGTTTATTTGTTTCTTTATTTTGGCTAAATTTTTATATTAAGTAAATTATATTTTTAAATCAATGCATTTTTCGACTCGCTTATTAAATAATAATTATTTTTCGAATAAAAACGATCATTGGAAATATTCAATTATTATTTTAAGTTTACATTTAATATAATTATAAAATATTTATGAAGACATCATTTTATGTAAATTTTTTTGTTACAATATTTAAAATTACACATGCTTAAGGTCGTGTCTTCGTGTTTAATGTTGACAGCTAATAAGTTTCTCAGAATAAATGTAGAATTATTCATACATTTAGATCATTAATATAATTAATACTCAAAATAAGTCAACAATTCTATAAAGAAAAATAATTATTTAAATAATAGAATTTGCTTTAAATGCTACAAGATCCACAATTCACGAACTGTGCACAAGAAAGAAAATATTATAGGGAAAGCGAATTTTATATTCTTAATTTAAATAATTCAGTTTAAAATAATAAATTAATTTAAATAAATTATAATTGATTTAGATAATCGTAAGTTATTAAAAGACAATAAAAGAGCGTTTGCGTTGCTTTCCAGTTCTGGCAAATTCTTCTCTTTAGACAGCAAGGGAATATTAATGAAAAATTATTATAAAAAACATAAAAAATTAATTTAATAAAAATGACTAAAAAATTGAAACCAAATAATAAATAAATTTGAAATCCAAATTTTTTTTCAAAAAGTTAGTAATAAACGAATTTTTAAAAATTATGAATTTCAAATTATTGTCAATGTCAATGGGAGTTTAGAAAGAAATAAAATAAACAGTGCTAATAAAACCATAAAAAGCTAAAATAAAATTTAATATGATAAAATTTCACTAAATATACAATTAAATTTAGTCAATAATTATTATTTACTAATTATCATATAGAAATTATATGAAAATATTATTGATATTATTTATTCTTTTTGAATATAACAAATTAAATATAGTAAAATATTAACCTACTCAGATGAAGTAAGTACCTACAATCATTTCCATGAGAGTAAACAGCAAAAAACATTTATTATTCAAAAACCTAACAATATTGCAATATTTAATTAAAGAAAAAAACATTAAAAATCATGCCCGTATTGAGAGAATTGCTTTATAAAATTTTTTACAAAACCAAATTTATTTAATAAAACAAATCAAATAAACATGTCAAGCAACAAAGAAGAAAAATAATCCAAAGCGAGGTATTTTTATCTGCAGATATTTTAAGAAAAAAAGCAAATAATTCTAATTAAAACGCAAAATTAGAATTTTCAAAAATTGGTCCCGCTCATTTAACAGCTTTAGTATTACCCCATTGTTTTTAAAACGAACTAAATCTAAAGAATTGCAATATGTTAATTTTACACAAAATACATTTTTTGTCAGAAAATTTTACGTTTTAACGCCATTATTCGACATTAGAATCCTTATTTTAGCTTTTTGTCCTTATTTCGCGATCTTTGAATTTTTTAATATAAAATTCACAAATTCTTTAACAAAAATGCAATGAAAGAATATTTTTTTTTGCGCTATCACTTTTTTTGGCGACTTATTTAATAATTTTCAGAAATTTTTCCACTAATTTTTTTTCTTAACCTAAATTTTAGTAATTTATTTCTTTTTTGATCAAATTATAATTTTGAAATTTATTATTTTCATGTAAAAAACAGCAATTAAAATTATGCCCTTAAATCTGGAAGTTTTCGCCCTTATCAAAGGCCTTATTTCCTTTTTCGCCCTAAAAAATCCTCATCCTAATAAAGAGATAAAACCTGAATACATTATTTAAATACTTTTTTCAATATTACAATTGACAATAAATATATTTATAAACCATGAATAATTTTTAATTATGCCTTTTAATTTTAAAGAATGCTTCAACGATACATTTCTAAATTATAATGAACCAATCATTCTTTTTTCCTAAATATAATTAAAACAAATAATTAATTAAATTTATTTTAGCAGAGCATTATTATTACCAATTTTTCGCATATAATCAAATTATTTAATGTTTTTTGGAATAAGGAAAATTTTTAAACCAAAAATTTTTTCAAAAAAAATTATTTAAATCAAAAATTAGGCGCAAAAATGATGAAATATGCACAGAAATAGGCGCCTAGGCATTAATCATAAAACCCCGAAATAGGCAAAATAAGCCTATTTTGCAGCTCTAGTATTACTCCATTGTTTTAAAACGAACTAAATCTAAAGAATTGCAATATGTTCATTTGAGTTAATTATTATATTTTGCCCTTATTTAATGATTTTTGAATTTTTTCATATAAAATTCAAAAATTCTTTAACAAAAATGCAATTAAAAAAATTTTTTTTTACGCGATCACAGTTTTTGGCGACTTGTTAAACAATTTTCAAAAATTTTTCCACTATTTTTTTTTCTTAACCAAAATTTTAAAAACCTAAATACACTATTTAAATACTTTTTTCAATATTACAATGGATAATAACATAAATATTTATAAATATGAATAATTTTAATTATTCCTTTTAATTTTAAAGAATGTTTCAACGATACATTTTTTAATTATAAATGTTTTCAGTTTACCAAAAGAGTTATTAAATTTTTATTTAAATATTAGTTGTATTTTTTATAATTTATATTTACTATATGTAGCCCAAAAATATTTTATTTGTTTAATTATCTATTCATTGAATAACCAATTATTCTTTTTTTCGAATAAAATTAAATTATTAAAATTTTAAAGTTTTTTAGAATAAGGAAAATTTTTAAACCAAAAATTTTATCAATAAAAAAATTATTTAAATCAAAAAACATGCGCAAAAATGATGAAATATGCACAGAAATAGGCGCCTAGGCATTAATCATAAAACCCCGAAATAGGCAAAATAAGCCTATTTTGCAGCTCTAGTATTACTCCATTGTTTTAAAACGAACTAAATCTAAAGAATTGCAATATGTTCATTTGAGTTAATTATTATATTTTGCCCTTATTTAGCGATTTTTGAATTTTTTCATATAAAATTCACAAATTCTTTAACAAAAATGAAATGAAAAAAATTTTTTTTTACGCGATCACATTTTTTGGCGACTTGTTAAACAACTTTCAAAAAATTTTTCCACTAATTTTTTTTCTTAACCAAAATTTTAAAAACCTTAATACATTATTTAAATACTTTTTTCAATATTACAATGGATAATAACATAAATATTTATAAATATGAATAATTTTAATTATTCCTTTTAATTTTAAAGAATGTTTCAACGATACATTTTTTAATTATAAATGTTTTCAGTTTACCAAAAGAGTTATTAAATTTTTATTTAAATATTAGTTGTATTTTTTATAATTTATATTTACTATATGTAGCCCAAAAATATTTTATTTGTTTAATTATCTATTCATTGAATAACCAATTATTCTTTTTTTCGAATAAAATTAAATTATTAAAATTTTAAAGTTTTTTAGAATAAGGAAAATTTTTAAACCAAAAATTTTATCAATAAAAAAATTATTTAAATCAAAAAACATGCGCAAAAATGATGAAATATGCACAGAAATAGGCGCCTAGGCATTAATCATAAAACCCCGAAATAGGCAAAATAAGCCTATTTTGCAGCTCTAGTATTACTCCATTGTTTTAAAACGAACTAAATCTAAAGAATTGCAATATGTTCATTTGAGTTAATTATTATATTTTGCCCTTATTTAGCGATTTTTGAATTTTTTCATATAAAATTCACAAATTCTTTAACAAAAATGAAATGAAAAAAATTTTTTTTTACGCGATCACATTTTTTGGCGACTTGTTAAACAACTTTCAAAAAATTTTTCCACTAATTTTTTTTCTTAACCAAAATTTTAAAAACCTTAATACATTATTTAAATACTTTTTTCAATATTACAATGGATAATAACATAAATATTTATAAATATGAATAATTTTAATTATTCCTTTTAATTTTAAAGAATGTTTCAACGATACATTTTTTAATTATAAATGTTTTCAGTTTACCAAAAGAGTTATTAAATTTTTATTTAAATATTAGTTGTATTTTTTATAATTTATATTTACTATATGTAGCCCAAAAATATTTTATTTGTTTAATTATCTATTCATTGAATAACCAATTATTCTTTTTTTCGAATAAAATTAAATTATTAAAATTTTAAAGTTTTTTAGAATAAGGAAAATTTTTAAACCAAAAATTTTATCAATAAAAAAATTATTTAAATCAAAAAACATGCGCAAAAATGATGAAATATGCACAGAAATAGGCGCCTAGGCATTAATCATAAAACCCCGAAATAGGCAAAATAAGCCTATTTTGCAGCTCTAGTATTACTCCATTGTTTTAAAACGAACTAAATCTAAAGAATTGCAATATGTTCATTTGAGTTAATTATTATATTTTGCCCTTATTTAGCGATTTTTGAATTTTTTCATATAAAATTCACAAATTCTTTAACAAAAATGAAATGAAAAAAATTTTTTTTTACGCGATCACATTTTTTGGCGACTTGTTAAACAACTTTCAAAAAATTTTTCCACTAATTTTTTTTCTTAACCAAAATTTTAAAAACCTTAATACATTATTTAAATACTTTTTTCAATATTACAATGGATAATAACATAAATATTTATAAATATGAATAATTTTAATTATTCCTTTTAATTTTAAAGAATGTTTCAACGATACATTTTTTAATTATAAATGTTTTCAGTTTACCAAAAGAGTTATTAAATTTTTATTTAAATATTAGTTGTATTTTTTATAATTTATATTTACTATATGTAGCCCAAAAATATTTTATTTGTTTAATTATCTATTCATTGAATAACCAATTATTCTTTTTTTCGAATAAAATTAAATTATTAAAATTTTAAAGTTTTTTAGAATAAGGAAAATTTTTAAACCAAAAATTTTTTCAAAAAAAATTATTTAAATCAAAAAACATGCGCAAAAATGATGAAATAGGCACAAAAATAGGCGCCTAGGCATTAATCATAAAACCCCGAAATAAGCAAAAATAAGCCTAAAGCAGCTACCGTCGAGTTTTTTAATAATTATACCATCATATCATTATAGAAAAAATTATAGTATTTCAGATTATTAATACCGTATTATCTACAATTATCCACCCGGGTGGATTATAGTTTCGACCTTCTCAGAAAGATTGATAAAAATGTTTTAAATATATTTAATCGTTTTTTGATAACTTGGAACAAAATATGGTCAATTAAAATAACAAATTCTAAATATTATCCAGTAAATCCAGAATCTTGAACTGTACCTGGATTCGGTAAAAATCCAGACCTGGACCCAAATACAGGTTGAACTCTTATATATAATCGAGTAATGAAAAAATATAAAAATATTGATGTAGTATGTCAATATAAGGAAGTTAAAATTACCACGAATATGCATTTATAAAAGTTTTGAAAAATACCAAGTTATAATTGCGTTTAAAATAAAACTCTAAAAATTATGAGCATATAAGGTTTATAGATATTATAATTCAAAAAATTTTTTCCAAATATAAAATATTCAGCATAAAAACCCAAATCTTAATTTAGTAGAAAAATTTTATTACATTTTGATGTTAATTAATAATTTGAAATGTTTGGCAAAAATAAAAATACAAATAATGATAATAAATTTATTTATAAATACAACATTGTCCTAAAACCTTGAGCAAAAGATTTATAAACTAATAATATTTTTCAAAAATTATTATCAAATTATTGAAAAAAAAACTTTGATTTAATAGCCATATAATTATTTCAACGACAAGCCGGCAAAGGCAAAGAAAAAGAAGTATTGTGTGCAAGAATTTTTTGTAATGGTATAAATTCGAAGGGAAGCACAAAAAATTAAATATTAATTGTTTACATTGCCACTATTCAATAAAACCATCTAAAAAATTTTGCTATTATAATTTTATATATGTGTCTATTTCTATAATAATTGATAACATTTTTAATTTCAATGATTTGAATTCAAACTCATTTCAAATATTTATATTATTAAATGTATGTTACATTATATCAGCTATATAAATGCATATTAAGGAAAAAATAAATAAAATATATTATAATAAAATTTTATATAATTTAAGTTAGGTTTATTATTACTTTTTAATTTCTGTGTTCTTTATAAACTAACGCTAAAAACCTTATAAATCAAGTCTGGATTAAAAAGGAAAAAATTGTTAATTTTATTTTATAAAATAGAAAAGCTATAAAAATGTAAAAGATAATTAAAATCAATATACAAATTTATTTAATTTTAAAAATGGGATATATTTAAATGTTGTTGTCATTTAATTCACCTTCATAATAAATTTTTTTTATAAATAAAATTGAAATTTTAATTGGTTTAAACCTTTTTTTAATTTATATTAACTTATAGGAAAATAAATTTGAAGAAATTGCAACTTTAAATTAATTTATTGACTATTAAAACCATAATCCCTGCTGCTGCCAAAACGAAAACTGCGCATTAAAAGTAAAAGTATTGAAACCATTTAACCAATTCCATATTTGTATACTACTTTTTTATTTTTTATTTGAATTATATAAACAAATATTCAAAGAAATTACTAATCTATGAAAAATAATAATTCAAAACAATTAAATGAATAATACGAACCCAGTGGAATAAAACATTCGATTGAATCTTGTCAAGAGAAATTTCAAATAAAATCTGTGAGAATCAAAAAATAAATAAAACCAAATCTTATTTATACTTTTATCTTTTATTAGTATTAAAGACAAATAAATAATAGTTTCTACATATTGTAAACTGATAGAAAAAATAGTAATTACTTTTGACATTTGTAATCATCGATATATTCAAAATAATAAAAAATAAATATTTAAATAAATATTAAATTTTAATAAAATTTCCACACTTATTAATAAAAATCAACAAACCAAAAAATAAAAATGAATAAATATAATGAATACATTTTTACCTATGAATATTTGAACAAAATTGAAGTAAATTAAAAAGATTAAATGACTGTTCTTAAAAAATCATTTTGTAGAATAAAAAAAGTATATATTTTTATAATTATATCAAACATTTTTTTAACGAAACTGTCGGCATTGCAGGAGTGATTAACCTCAATTTAAATAATTCTTTTGATACAAATTAAATCCATAGAAAAATATATCATAAAGATATAATAATTTAATTAACAAATTTTATGGTCAGACATACTTACTGTTGAAGGAGTAAAATCATATAAAATAAGTATAATCTATATATTAAAGTATTAAATTAAAAGTAAAATCTTTTTAATAATATTTCACTTTAAATTTTCATATTTTTATAAAAATGAACAAAAGTCATTCTGTTCCCAATCAGTCAAGAAAAGAAGAAATATTCTATTGAAAAGATTTAAATGAGAATTAAGTTAAAAGGTAAAAGAAATAATAATTCAAAATTTTATAATAATTCAAAAGCCACACAAACCATACTTAACATGTGAAATTTTAAATTTGTAACATTAAAAATGAAAAATAAATAAATAAATAGTCTTCATTATCAATACTGAATTTTAATGCCAAAAGTAAATTTTTAAAAGAAATGAATAATTAACAAAAAAAATAAAAAAGTAAATTTTGAGGCGCACCTTAAATTTAAATACAGACCTATGCACTGAACAATTTATAAAATTCATATTAAAAAGCAAACAAATTTGAAATAAACAAACTATTCAGATGCTACATATTTAAACAAAATAATTTGAAAAAATAATTATTAAAAAATGTAAAATATTAACAATTTGGACTAATAGCCGTTTGTTGCATCCAATTGGGTATCTAATTAGAATTTTTAATAAAAATTGGCGTTCAAATAAAGACAATTTATTTCAGCAATTATATAAAAAATAAAAACTTTAAAAACAAGAAAATTGAAAAAATAAAAAAAAATATCAATAATCATTTATGTGCGTGCATTCACAATAGAGACCGGACAACTGGGGTCGGAGGGATCCCGAGTCGGGATCCCGACCAAATCCCGATCCCGACCAATCCCGAACATTTTGGAAAAACAATCGGGACGAATCCCGAGTCGGGATCCCGAACGAATCCCGATCCCGATGAATCCCGAAGATTTTTTTCGGGATCCCGCGGGATTATCGGGATTTGCTAAAACCCATTTTTTTTTACATTTTATGCCAAGTTTTGTTCAAATGCTTATCTAATATTTATAATTGATAAATCCGATTGAGAGAAAAATAGGGATTGGAATTATATCAGGCTTTCTTAGAAATTTTTCAAAATTTGAATCTTGCCCAAAAAATCACATTTTAGGATCATAAATTAGAACATTTAACAACATAGCTTTAAATAGTTTTTTACCATTTAATCAATTAATACCAATTTTTGTATTTCAGTGATCATTTCTAACAATTTTGTGAATCGAATCAAAAATCAGATTAAAAAAAAATTTATTGCAGCAAATTTTTTTCAAAAACTTTAGTGGAAAAAGGTGGGAGGCCGGCGGTGCCGATAGGCACCGCCGGGAAAATTTTGAAAATTTGTAATGTAATTTGTTAACAGAAATTTATCCTAAAACTGTCCATTTTTGTGATATTGATTTAATTTATAAGAAAATAGTGGGTTTTTGGGTCTGGCGGTGCTGATAGGCACCGAAGGAAAAATAAGTAGACGACAATTTTTATTCTGTTTATTTTGGACAAAATTCTTGAAATCGTTGTGCCATAAAACTACCGAATAAGATTTAGAATACTGTTATAGGAATTAAAAAAATAATTTTTGATAATAGTTTTTTGAAAGAAATAAAAATCACAAAATGGCCAACTTTTGCGTTAAATTTTGAAAATTTTCACTAGAATTTTGAGACCCGTAAAAATTTTTTTGGCATTTTAAGGGATTTTTAAAGAAGAATAACCAAATGAAATTATTTTTAATTTAAAATTCAAGGTCTTAATTTAAAATAGAGATTTTTAAAAAAATTATCGTGACTTCAATCCCGCGGGATCCCGCGGGATTGGTAAAATGGTCGGGAGGGATCCCGATTCGGGATCCCGATGAAATCCCGATCCCGATCAATCCCGATGAATTTAAAAAATCGCTCGGGACGGATCCCGAGGTCGGGATCCCGAATTTAATCCCGCGGGATCCCGAAAAAATCCCGCGGGATCCCGATCCCGTCCGGTCTCTATTCGTTATTAAATAGAATTATAATTTTGAAATTGAATGACAGAAGCTAATTTATTCTGCTATTTAAAAAAATAATTTACGCGCATTTTCATTGTATTTCATTTTAAAAGCGTTAATTATAAGTAAAATAAATTTAAATAAACAATAATTAATTTTAGTTCAACTGAATATAATTTAAAATAAATCCTTAAACAATCTTTCATAATCCAAAATTACATCAATTCTTAATATTAAATTTAAAAAAACATAAAATTAAATTTAAAAAACATGCACTAATACAAATATCAGATTAAAAATAAAATATTTATACGCTAAATTTAGATTTATTAAATTATTAATAATGCTATACAAAAATGCGTAATAAAATTTAATTTCTATTTAATTATTGAGATAAACGTTGGTCACGTTATTTGAATCTGTTCTATTTAATCAAAAATGCTTTTTATTATGCCTATTTGCTTCTAGATAATAGTCGATGATTGAACTTTTTACAATTGTTGTTTTTAATTGCTATTACCAGGGTTTGGAAATAACTTCAAAAAGATGGCTAAGTGATTGTTCTGAAAATTAAAAAAGTACAATAAATAATATTTTCACAACATAAATAAAAGTAAAACGCACTTTCTTGAATCGTTTGCACAATAACGCCCAACTTGAAGAACATAAAGGATTAAAAAAGTTTAAATTTTGATGTCAAAAATAACGTAAAAAAAAAAAATTTTAAAAGCTCTAAATATAAAGCAGATTGTAAATTAGTAACTTTAAATTTTTAAACAAAAATATAATTTTACAAAAAATTGTATTGTATTAAAATTAATTACCTTATTGTCGGTGCAAGGCAAAAACTTTTTGCTATACTAAAATTTCCTTAAATATTAAATTTAACAGAAATATATTAATGTATATCAGAAATATTTATAAATTAAGTCTATTGCTATCATTAAATCAGTTAATAAAAAAAAATTTCATATTTTGAGACACATAAATATTAAAATTCAGAGAAATCAATGACTAATTAACATTTTAAAATTTGGCGAAATTAGTTAAAATAATAAAAAAAACTTTTTTCTTTATTAAATCATTGGACTGAAATGGACCACCCTCGGTTACCCACCAGGGTTGTTAATTTTCCGCGGCGCGCTTTTCCTAAAAAAATTTTGGGGATTAGGAGGTCTGGCGGTGCCTATTGGCACCGCCGGAGAAATTTTTGAAAATTTGAGTGCACTAATTAACAGAGTTTCTCCAAAAGATTTTGTAACAGATTTTGTCAAAAAAATAACCAAAACGTTGGTTAACTTGCGCTTTTAGGCTGTCTAAAAAAGAAAAAATAATAATTCTTAATTATTAAAAAATATTTAAACATAAATTTCAATAGAAAGAATGTAAAGGAATATAAAAATATTTTATGCTGGTGGGGAATTGAACCCAAAGACAAATAATGAAAGGCAGAATGACGACAAACATCGGAACAAATGCTTTAAAAGAAATAAATTATTTCATTTTTATCTCAATATAATTTCTTTATCTACCTAATTTTCACCCAGACCCCTTCCTTACCAGTACTTATTTTGTCCCGAATCCCGACCAAAGTTTGCCATTAACTATTAATAAAAAATTAAAAGGAATCATTAATTTAAAATGATATTTTCGCTTGATTTAATCAAATTTCAAATAAAATACTTATATTTTATACTCGAAATTTTGAACAATATTGAAAAGTTTTAGTTATTGAAAAAACCAATTTTATTTCTATATTAAAAAAAATAATCGTCCATATTTAATCATTTTTATTATAGAAATTTTGGCAAAAAATCAATATTTATTCAAATAGTGTGGGTTTTTGTCTCTCAATATTTTTTCTTTCATTTATGCAAAAGCTTTATGTTTTTTAAATTTTATTTATAAATTGTAAAATATATTTTCAAAATTTAGTTAAACCAAACTTTATCTCTAATTTAAAAAAACTGACTAATAGATAAGTAATTAAAAATTAAAAAATTTTTAATAATTACATTTAAGTATATTATTAAATTAATTCATTTTTACTAATAAAATCCTATCGAAAATAAAAATAACGAAATATAATTTATATAAGCTTAAGAAATATTTAATCAAACAAATATGAATTACTTATTTAAAAAAAGCTAAGTGGAGCGAATGCTTGCACGAAGCAAGAGAGCACACTGCGAGTTTAACACTACGAGAAATACATAATGAATCAAAAAAGAATAAAAAAACAAGTGAATATTTAAAGCAAAAACTATATTAAATTATTATTACTTATTAAATCAAAATTTTTGAGAAAAAAATTCAACTATTTTCTTTATTTATTTTTTATTAACTATTATCCATAAAAGAATATTAATTATATATTTATAAAACTTTTAAAACTTAAAATTTTAAAAAACCAATTAACAAAAATGAAAAATCCCAAGAAAAAGATATGCTTAATATTTAATAGATTTTGATATTTGGGTTGTTAGAAACATTGAAATATTATACAAAAAATAGTAAAAATTAGTGCTGTACGAGATCAAAAATTGAGAATTAATAAAAATATTTGTTTAATCTAAAATACAAAAATTAAAATTAAAATTTAGAAACTTTGTAGTTACAAATTTATTTTTGTAATTTAAATGAAAATTCTATTAAAATTAAAGAGCATATAAATTAACGCTAAAATTTATTTAGCACTCAAATTAAATTTATGAAAATAAACAAAAAACCAAAATTGAAAAATATCAATTATTTATAAAATTACCCAATTGATAATTTAATGCATTGCACCCCCAAGAACTTTTTTAGCGAATTTTTCATTGTCACCCCAATAACTTTTTTAGCGAATTTTTTTTATTAATAATCTATATAGCAAAGGCAAA
>SIJG01000090.1:15179-60854 GCA_023374025.1 Heterodera schachtii | reverse complement strand
ATGGAAATATTTTGAATATTTTTTTTAAATTCTTGTGATAATTATTTTTCAGCACATATGCTATAAAGAAAGGGACTCAAAAATATCATTTCAATTTTTTTGGTTTGGTGAAGGTTTTTAGTGCAAATAAAAGCATATTTTGGGGGCTTTCGAGAATAAATGCATATTTTGAATTTATAAAACGTATTAATAAATAAAAATAAATAAAAAGACAATATAATTAATTTTTATTCGTAAATAGGACACTCTGAATGAAACTTTTTTAAACTAATATAATAAATTTAATGCAATTCACAACAGAAAAAAATAATGAAATTAATTTATTAATTATTTAACAATCAGTTTTAAATTTCTTAAAATCATTAAATAGCCAAAAGATTCTCTATAATTAAGTTAAACTAAAAAATTTTTTAATTTAATCTAAAAAATAGGAACATAATTATTGTGTCTAAATTCAAGTTTGATCAAGTTATTATTTATTATATTGTAAATTATATTTAAATAATAATTAAATTTAAATATTAGACATAGCAAAGTCATTTTTTATTTATAACTAGAAATTCAATTACTTGTATTTTTGAATTATAAAAATATGAAACTGAAACAATGTGAGTAAATATTATTAATTAAATATAGTTAATGAAAGTTTTAAAATTTGTTCTTTGAAATTATATTTTTAAATTAATAAAAAATAAATTTGAAGAAGATAGCAAATTATTATTAAATTTAGAAATTTCCGATACTTTAATTAATCAAATTAATAAATATTAAAACAATTAAGTGAATAAATTTTATGAAAACGGAAAGTCAGGTTATAATAAATACAGTATTTTACAAATTCAAAACTAAACAATCTTTTTACAAATAATTTAGCATAATTTAAATTACAGCACTGAACTACAATTATAAAAACAAAAAAATATGAAAAAAAATTATAGTTACGAGTTGGATATTTTCATTAATCTGAATTTATGCCAAGAGTAAAATAAAAAACTAAAAAATGCCATTTGCTTAACTTTTAAAATAAAGATTTTAAAATCACCTGAATTTAAAAGTATTTAATTATACAATAAAAAGTACAATTTTCTTTTGTTTATTTTGCATTTTTTTTTTGCTTTTAAATTGTATATTTAAAATAAGAATGTTAAATTAAACGACTGAAAATATTTTTTTTAACTTTTAATTTATTTTAATCAGACATAAATTTAAAAAATTCGAATAAAATTTATAAAATTATAATAAAAATGAAGATTTTTTTATTTTATTTTTTTAATTCATTAAACAAAATTTTGAATATGTAAAAAATATGTTTAAATGAATTTCTTTATAAATTCGTCAAAAATAAAATTTAAATTCGGCTCTTGAACGAAAGAATATTTTTCTTATTCAGCTGTTGATTTTTAATATTATTTAATATATCTTTATTGCAAAAATATTTTATAATATTATTGTAAATGAATATAAGTACTAAAATAAAATTCAAAACATATAAATTGAAATGTATAACAAATTAGAGAGCAATGTGCTCATTGTAATGATCGAAGCAAAATTAAATAAAATAAAATACCCATAATTAATTATTTTTTTTGTAATTAAAATTAATATTATTACCTCTAAGCATTATGATTTTTTAAATTTTTTTAGATTTAATGTTTTAATAGAATTGACCTATGTGAATTTATAAAATGCACTTTTCATTTTCTAAGTTTACTTTAAAAAGGTAAATAAAAATTAAGAATGATTCTGAAAAAGTGAAATAAAAAATCTGGGTAAAAGAATTATACAAAAAAAACTATTAAAAAACATAAATTAAACAAAAGTAAATTTATTATTATTTTTAATTGTTATAATTTAGAAAGTTTATTTATTTAAATTCAAATATTTTTTTAAAACGAAGAATTAAGCTCAAATCTTCTCAATCTTAATAAATCCAACATATATTTAATATTCGCATATTTATTTTTATGTTTCTTTTGTTTACATAAATTTTATTATTATTTTCTTGTTAAATATTATTAATTTTGGCACGACAATTTCATTCAAAATTAACTGAACGGTAATTCAATTCGTAATTTTTTAAAAATTAATTAATTTATTATTATATTTTTTATTTAATGGAATTGTTATTTCCTTCATTTTTTTACTTGTTTGTCCTTCGGTAACGATATTTACTCTGCTCCATTCATTTTTTGCGTAAGTTCAATCTCATGTTTTTTTTTAATTTTAATATTATTCACATATAATCTCTTTTTTTTGTTTTATACTTTTTAGTACGTAAATTTAGTAATTAGAACAAAATTATTTTCAATAATGAAATCTGTAAATAAATTAACTAGCAAAATATCTCCGAGGTTATAATTTCAAAAAAGAAATAACAAATTTTAAAAGCCAAAAACAAAACGAAGAAAAAAGATTAATTTGGGTTTAATAAATATTTTCTTTTAAATTTATAAAAAAGAAAAAAATTTAAATTTAAATTATTCATTAATTAAATTAGTTAATATGAAAATTATTAAATTAAAATGCTTACTATTTTCATTATTTTATTGTACTTGGTTAAAAATATAACTTTATGTTTTCTTCCAATTTTATTATTAAATTTGGTTATTTTATATAAATTAACTTTAAAAAATTTAAAAATGTATAAATAAACTGTGGAACATAATTTATTTGCAATGATAATAAAGATATAGCGGATTACGATGGTCTACAACTCCGTGTCAGAACATGAAATTAGAAAAGAAATAAAATAATAAACTAAAACATTCTTTATTCTTTTTATTAGGGTTGCTCCCCGAGCCTTCGGGGGGCAAAATGTCGGGTGCCGGGGACCTCGGGGGGCGACATGTCGGGAGTCGAGGCGGGGAGGAGCTCAATTGTCGGGGGTCGGGGACCCCGATCGGGGAATGACCAAATTTTATTTTAACCCAAAAAATAACATTTTTTCTTTTTAAATTCTCGTAAATCTTCTTTTTTCATTTTAATCATCTGATTTCGTTAATGCCACTAAGAGTGAGTCCAAACTGGCCTTTGTACCAAGACTTCCATTTGTTCTTATTTATAAGAATATTCTGATTTTGGGGTAGCGACTAAAATTATTCTGTTTCTTAAAAATGTTTAACCCCCGACATGTCGATCCCCGAGGTCCCCGGCCCCCGACTTTTTGCCCCCCGACTCCCCGACATAATTCGGGGAATGGGGGTCTGAGTGAAAAATTAGAGATGAAAATAAAAAATAAGCATAAATATATTCTTTAAAAGTTTATTGGCATTGTGCAGATGGCCTAGTGGTTAGTCTCGCTGACTTTCCCTTCTTCCTTTCCCTGGTTCAATCCCTCTACAGAAAAAAATTATTTTAAATTTTCTTTTTCTATATTCATTATTTTCCTACCGACAAAATATGATTCCTCATAGTTTTTTTTTTAATTAACATATTTTATCATTATGAAAATTCGTACAAATTGTTGAACCTGATAATCCCAACCAGAGTCCTTTTTTGCTGGAAATCTGTTACCAAATGACACTCAAATTTTCAAAATTTTCTCCGGCGGCGCCTATCGGCACCGCCGGACCCTTTTCTTCCCCAAAAGATTTCTGGAAAAAGCGCGCCGAAAAAAGTGACGTGAGCAGCAAATCTGAATTTCTTATAATATTCGATCATTTAGTCCAAAATGATTAATTATTTGAAATAAGTGAACAAAGTTTGATTTGAAAATTTTCATTAATTTAATTAAGCTTTAAGTTTTAAATTTTATAAAATAAAAAATTAATATTGTATTTTCACCTGAAAAAAATTAAAATTGAATTTTTAAAAATTTTTTGAATTTTTAAAAATTCCCGGTTGGTTTCTGTTCTTGGTCCCGGTCCCGAATAAAAATCGAGGTCCCGGTCCCGACTTCTCAGATCCCGGCAAGTCCCGGTCCCGGTTTTGCTCAAAATTCCCGGTCCCGCTTCGCACTAATTAAAACACAATTGGTTCAAAAAAATCATTCAAAAAAAATTTTTGCGGCACATTTTTTAAAAGAATTTTGGGAACAAGCGGGGCGGAAGGCCGGCGGTGACGACAGGCGTTGCCGGAAAAAATGAACATTTACGAGCATTTAAAAAGAAAAAAAATGATTTTTTTGGGTTAAAATAAAATTTGGTCATTCCCCGACCGGGGTCCCCGATCCCCGACAATTGAGCTCCTCCCCGCCCCGACCCCCGATATGTCGCCCCCCGAGGTCCCCGGCCCCCGACTTTTTGCCCCCCGAGGGCTCGGGGAGCAACCCTAAATAAAACAATTGATTTATTGATTAATCTTTTTTTAAATTCATTATTTTGAATTCATTTTTATAACCAATATAAAATAAGAAAGAATTTATTTTAAAATAAATCAATAAATTAATCAAAAAAAATTTAATTATCATTTTTTTATAATAGGTTTTTATTTTATACCTCATAGACTTTACATTAGATGAAAAATATTTGATTAAAAAATAATAATATAAAAACAAAATGGTTTTAAAAATAAAAATTAAAATAAAAGAACAAAATTGATTTAAAAAAAATCGAACCTTCGTGTTTTGCTAGTTTTTATTTAAAAATTTTTTGCTTTTGGTTTCGTTCACGAGTCTTGCGAAATTTTCGATCACGAAAAGCAATAATATTTCTTTAGTGCCTTTTATAATTCATCGTTATTCTACATTTTTGTTGAAATTTTTAATTTTAGAAAATTGAAATCGCTCAAAATTTCCTACTGATGCATGCATTTTTAATTTTGGCTTGAGGCCGAAACGACCCTGGCGCCGAACGACCCGGTGCCGAAACGGCGTCTCCGAAACGGTAGCGCCGAATCGGCGTCGCCAAAACGGCGGCGCCGAAACGATACAGACTCATTTAATGACTAGGGATGCAATTTATAATTGCTAAAAAGTGCCTTAATAATTAGTTTTTAGTTTCTAAAAAACCCCCAAAAATGAATTTTGGAGATGATTTTTTGAAAAATTTTTTATTTTTTAGGGGTGCATTTTTGAAATTTTCGGGTCGATTCTTAGGGGTGTATTTTTCCTTTTTATTGGATTTTTGTTAACAAATTTTGGGCAAAACGCCAAAATAGTTGAAAATAGTTTTTTTCAAAAATTTTATAGTTTTTTAGTTGCTAAAAATAAAAAACTAGAAAATAGTTGCTAATAACTCAAAAAGTAGCTTAACAACTGTAGAAAAAAAACATGTTTTTCGTGTATTTAAGACCACGGGGAGCTCAAGAAAAAAATAGTGAAAAACTTTAAATTGCATCCCTATTGATGACAGTGCCAATTCTTTCTCATAAAATACACAATGCCAAGGTATGCTTCGTATTTTTGCTTTAATATATGAACTAGATAAATAGAATTGATCATCAATATGTCTTTCTTTATAAAAGAGGATTTTTAAATATATTTACTTTTATTTATTGATAATATTTCTATTCGAAATGCTTATTTTTACTTTTTTCCATAAATTCTTTTTTACAGCCATTTAATTATTTTTTCCAAAATCATTCTTAATTTTTGTTTGCCTATTTTTGTCATTTTTTTTAAATCTTGTCAAAACTTTCCTTTTGGCTTTCCCGCTTTAAATTTAAATTTTTGCATATGTATTCTATATGAATTTATTATCATTATTGTTACATTTGTACTGTTAATAAAACAAAAAATCAATATAATATAAATTATTAAATAGCAAAATAATGAAAAAATATATTCTTTTCTTTTCTTAATTCTATTCATATAATCTTATTTTAATTTTTTTATCTTTAGAAGTTTTATTATTTATTATTTGTTTCATTATTTATTTCATGGATAATTGTTTTTAAATAATTAATTTTCATATTTTTTTGTTTCCAGTATTTATCTTAATTTTTTCTTTGCACAGAAATTAATTATTCAATAAATATTTTTATTCATATATGGCGAGTAAATTTAATAATAAGTTTGATAATTTTTTTTATTAATAGTCCCTAATGCTTACAAATAATTTTTTTTTTTATAACTTTGTAATTATATTTTTATTAAATGAATAACTTGTTGACTCCAAATATTATTATACCCAATACAATTGTGGTAATTTATTATTATTTTTTTAATTAAAATTATTTGTTTGATGAATGAAATGCCAAATTACACTTGGCGTTGAGAAAATTTTTCTGCTTCATTTAGTTTTTCGAAATAATAACATATTTTGATATTAAATTTTATTTTAATTTTTACTCTGAATTAATCTTCACTATGCAATAATTAATTAATTAATTAATTTCACTTTTAATTATTTCAAAAGCAAAAAGTTTTTTCTAATAAAATACACATTCCAAGGTGTGCTTAATTTTGCGTCAAATAATGTTTCATTTTTTCAAGAATGTTCTATCATTGCATAAATATTTCCTTTCAGTTTCATTTTGACGAGAATAATTGATTATTCTTTAGCGTTTGCTTCATTTTATTTTGATTATAATTTTTCTTACTTTTTAAATTAAAAATAAATATTAATTCTAAAAATAAACATACCTTTTTTAATTTAATATTCTTGTCAATTTTGCCAATGTTTATCAGTTTGTCGGATAAGGTTTTCTCTTTTTTCATAAATTTTCTGTAAAATTGACCTTATTAATTATCTTGTTCTTAATTATTTATATTATGCAATTATAATAAAAAAGTAAGTATTTAAGTGTTTAAAATGAGAAAATTTTCATTAATTTTATCTTTTTTTGATTGAAATTATAAAATAAATCTAAATTAAATTCTTTGTAAGCTCGAGTAAATATATTTTATCCTATAGCAGCTTTTTATGTTTTTTTTTATCAGCAACTTTTATTTAATTATTTTGGTTTGCTATTTTTACCGAAAATGTATTAATTTATAAGAAAACTTTTATTAAAATATTTTAAATGTAAGAACCAATACAATTTTTGGTGGTGTAATAATGTTTTATAGCGATAGCAAATAACTTTTTTTAAAATGTATTGAGTTATTAATAAATTTGACCAAAAAAAGCAAATTGTTGAGAATTTAAGTTCAAATTTTAAAAAACTAATGCAAGCATTTATCAGCCGACCAAAAAAATTATTTAATTATCTTTATCAAAAAATGTTCATCATGAAAGATTTAAAAAGAATCATTTTTTTCTTGCAATTCTATCTCATACCATGACACAGTCGTCTCTGATGAAAACTTAAAATTATTTTTAAATTTATTTATTAGTTTAAATATACAAATATTATTTTAATATTGCAAATAATTTTATTAAAATATTCAAAATTAAAAATAAAAATTATTATTTATTTTAAAAAAAATTTTTTATAATATTTTTTATTTGTAAGGTAAATTTCGCTATTAATTTTGCAATTTATTGTCATTTTTTGATAAAATTTAGAATTTTGTTACGTAAAATAGATTAATTATTTTTTTCCAATTAAAATAATAAACAATTTAAAAGAAATAATTGTAAAATTATTTTTTTTTTTTTGTGAATTATTTGTTTTTATTTTATAATCAATTTATTTATTTTCTAATAATTCTTTATTTTTTTTTAAATGATATTTTTTTCTAAAATTAATTTTGTTGTTTTTTTGTAAAATTAAACCTAATTTTTACGTATAAAATAAATTTTTATATATTTAGTTAAATTTATTATTGTTAGCTATTTTGTTACTTTAATTGTGAATTTCAATAAATAAAATTCCTCGTGCTTCTTCTGATTTTTTTTCGGGTTGTCTTTTTAAATTTTTCGGTTTAAATATTACACAAATGCTTCTCAATACAAACTAATAAATTTTCCTAAAAATTAATTTATATTGTAATTTTAAATTAAAATATCCAAACATTCTTTTGAGACTTAACTCAATTTTATTCACGTTTCTCTTCAAATCAAAATATTAAATCATTAATATCTAACTGGAACCTTTATAATTAGAGACGTACATAGCATACTATTATTTATAAATTCATAATTTCTGAGAAAACATTTTTAACATGCAAAACTTGATATCAATCGTGCAAATCTTAGTATTTGTTATACCAGAGAAGCGGTAGCTTATAAATGAAATAAGATTTACTGAATTTATTCAAGATTAAAACCTTAAAATTTTAAAAATAAAAAATTATATTCTTTGGCATTTCAATATATATTA
This sequence comes from Heterodera schachtii, assembly GCA_023374025.1. NCBI lineage: Eukaryota > Metazoa > Nematoda > Chromadorea > Rhabditida > Heteroderidae > Heterodera > Heterodera schachtii. The sequence continues at coordinate 52,709 of SIJG01000090.1, read as the reverse complement.
ACTAATTATGACAAAGTTATCTTTTTGGAGATCGAGATACAAAATAGACCAAATAAGTGATCTGTTTTTATTAATCTCTACCTTAATAAATTTTTTAGTATACCTAGAATGGACTAACAATTAAAAAATAAAATTTATACTTGAATAAAAAACTCAAACTTTAAAAAAAAGATTTCGATAAGTATTCTTACAGCAGAATTATATAAAGAATATCATTTATATTGTTTAAAAACCTTGCATATTATAAATGACTTTAAATTATCCCCAAGTAAATATAAATTTAATTAAAATTGTTAATTTTTTATGATGTTAAATAATTATCGTCTTTGTCCTTGCAATACTTTTAATGTTTTTTTTCCTTTACAAAATAGATGTATTGAAGAAATTTCATTATAGATTATCAAATATCTTTTAAAAATGGCCATTTTTATGTAAAAATGCTACAAAAAAATTCCCAATTTATGGCCATTCGTTGATTTTTCTATTGTTTAATTTTTTATTCCTTAGAAATTTTATTGAAATGGCAAAAATCGTTCAGCAATTTGTCGATTAATTATTTTTAAAAAGCCAAACTTTTTTGGGAATTCATTGGAATTTTTTAAAATTTATTACATTAGGGTTTTAAAAATAATCTTTATTTGATTATCTACTTATATTTAAACTATTTTCAGAATTATGAATAGCAATATTTAATTATAATTTTAATATAAATTCTTTAAAGGTTTTAATATGTATAGTTTTCTTATTTAAATTTTGGGGTATTTATTTAAATATTCTTGTTGCCGCCCTATTCAACTTAGACTTCAATGGCTTCGTTTCGTGCTGTTTTTTTGAAAATAAATATATATCATAAACTCAAACTATAATTAATGTCTGAAGATGAAAATTTTTCCATTTAATTGAGTAATTATTGCTTTTTTTGACAATTAATAAATCTTTGGAACACAGATTTTGTCTAAATTGCTTTGTAGGTTGTCACATGAATTATATTTTTATTACTTATGCACATTTAAAAATCTTTTTTATAATTATTAATGTTGAATTTTTGCTTGATTAAATTCCACATATTTTTATTTTGCATATCAATTAAATTTTTTTTGTTATAAAATGGTCAGATTGGGTTATCGTGAATATATTAAATATTTATTTTTATAAATGTTTTCATTGAATTTAACAAGATTATTATATTCTAATAAAAATAAAAAGTAATAATTGAAAAAATAATATTTTTTAAAATTTATTTTACCTAAAAGGTTTTTTCTTATTCTCATGTTGTAATTTTCAATTTAAATTTTCTATATTTATTTTTTTTATGTTTATGTTTTTTTATTTTGTTGGTTAATTGCTGTTTACAATCATGCTGACAACTCTTCTTAAATCTATTATGCACAATTTATTTACATTTAACAATTTTATATGTTTAATTTTATTGCATTTTATTTCTAAAAAATTTGCTTTCAAGTAATAAAGTTTAAGAAAATTAATAAATGAATTTTTTTATCTTTGATTTATTATTTATTCATATTTTATAATATTGTTTTAATTTGAAATTTTGTTAGCTTAATTTTTACTTTTGGGTCGATGAATTTATTTTAATATTATTTTATTAAATTTAATAAATTTTAAATAAGAAGTTTTAATAATGTTATTCAATTTTTATTCAATAAATCTAAAAAATTATCATTTTAATTTGGTTTCTATATATACTAATTTTTTTTCAAAAGATTTTTTAAGAAATTTTTGCTCATAATACCATGGTTTATTTTTATTCCATAATTACTTTTTTTTAATTATTATTTGTGAAATTTAATAATTTTTTTTCCAATTACTTTTGGTCGTTTATAAATTTTTTTAATCAATTTTTATTTAATAATTTGTTGTTCTTTTATTAAGGATATATAATTGAATCTTAAACCACTCAATTCAGGACGATTATTGGCAGACGTAAATATTCCAAATTAATTTTCTAATATATTTAATTCTCAATAATAAATTGTATACTTTTTTTGGATAATCCAATTCTAACTCCATTTTATAAATAATAATCTTATATTGAAAGTTTTAAATCCAATTTTTATAGAAAAAATTTTCATCTTGAAATTTTGTAACCATCAATCTATATCAACTCCTATTTTCATATATTTACGTTAATTCTTTAACATTTCAATTCTTGGTTTAACTATTTTTTATTATATTAAATAAACGCAATAAACATTTGTCGATAAATTGTCAATATTATTATGTTCGTTATATTTATATAATATCAAGTTATTTATATATTTTTAACATAGGCAATAAGATTCTAGGGTTAAAAACAAGAACATTTTGCAGAATTGCTTTATCGTAACTCAATGGGGCAAAAAAGGTGGAAGTTCGAGTCCCCTCCATGACACTAATATTTTTTTTAATTAAAAAAAATTAAAAAATAACGTTTAAATTCTTTTAGCGAACAAAATTGAAATACCATTTTGCCTGAGAAAGAAATATCTAGGCCATGAATACCTTTATTTGAATTAATTATATCAGCCATATAGAAAATTTTTCTTAATCGGTTGCAGAATTTGAAAAAAAGCCTTGACAGAAAAAAAGTTTTATGTAGTGAATTAATTTGTTTTTTTTTAACAACAGAGTTAAAGAAATATAACGCTAAAATAAGATGCATTTTTGCGCCTATGTAAGTCCCGTTTTTGCCGAAAATCAAAAGCCAACTCGACGCAAAATTATGTAAATTGCGACATTTCACGCTCATTATTCAAATCTCAATTTATGGGTTAATTAACGGTCACGTCTTATTCATTTGCCCATTCACTGGCACTATTTACATGTCAATTCACGGTCACGTCATGATTCACGTTTTAATTCACGGTGAGTTTTAATATACCAATTTATTTATTATATTTAAATAAATTTATTAAGTATACACTGACACTTTTTATTAATTAAAATTAATGAATAAGAAAATTGGCTATTTGTTCAAAAGGAATAAAAAATTTCACATTATTTAAGGTTTGCCCAAAATAAGACAAACCAAATAAACTCGGCGCTGTTGTTAAAATTATTAAGATTTTATATGGATAGAAAATAAATAAAAAAATGTAATGACTTTTTAAAAAATGCAATTTGCATACGATTAATAAAATAAAAGTCTTCAAACAAGAAAGAAATAAATGATTAAAAAGGATGACTGCCGATAATCGCGAATGAATTTCAAAATAATAAAAACTTTTCGAAATTTAATAGTTACTTAATTACTTAAAAGCAAAAAAAAATCTTAAAAAAATTTTATATTTCTGTTATTGATTCATTTCTCCTCTATTCCTTTTTACCCCTTTTTATGCAACATGACAAAACACAACTGTCTTTGTTAGAAATTTTTTTAAATTTAATACTTTTTAAAGATTTACAAAAAACAACAAATCACATAAAATATTTATAAATCTTTTCTTAATATGTTATTCAATATTTTAATTTATTTATATTTTTCATCATTTTTATTTGTAGTGATTTATTTTAAGTGTGATTTTCTTTTGGTTTTAATAAAAATTGTAGACTAAATTTATAGAAAGTTATTCAGAATATAAGAGTAGAATATTTATTAAAATTTATTATTTATTTAAATATTTCTCATCGGAGTTCAATACTTATTTGTTAGAGTAAAAATTTCTAATAAAATTTTTCATGTTTTTAAAATCAAAAATGTAAAATAATCTTCGAGCAATTATTATACGCAAAATGTATAAATAAATTGGGTTGAATAAAGTTTAAACAGTTTTTTTTATCAATTGAATATATAACATAAGTTTGCTATTTTCAATCATTTTTGTTTTCATTATTTTAAATTTTTCTCAATTTAGTTGAAGCGAAAGTATTATACTTACTTCGTGAAAATTTTTTTTAAAATTGTTAGAAAATTTTTAAATTATGACTAAGTGCAGAAACAATAAAATTTAAAAAAAAACTATTTATTACTGTTTCCAAGCGTTTTTTTCCAATATTATAATGAAGAACCTTATTCAATAAATAATAGCATCTCTTTTATTTATTATTCCATTTTAAGAATGAAATTTTTTTTAAATTAATCGCCAAAATAGATTTTTGAAATTTTATTAAGGCTTTATATAATAATCATATGTTTTTTGGATTATACATAAATTGATAATTATTTTTTATTTGCATGCATTTTTTTTTAAATTTTAATTTTGTAATTCGACTTTCTTTGTTTTTCGTCTTAAATAAAATTATTGAATGAACAGATTGAATTATTTTATAAATTTGAAAATAAACAAAATTGCCAATTAATGAAATGGTTTTGCAATTGGCAATTGAAACAGCGAATGAATGGCAACATAAGTTTAGACGGTGCTGGGACGTTAGTCAAAAAATCATCAAATGGAAAAGTTTTGACAGTCATAATTTCGTTTAAAAGGGATCAAATTTTATAATCATGATATTTTTGATAGCCCTAAGTGTTTTTCGGGGAGGGGGCTTTTGCCCCCTCAACCCGCCCTTGCCTACGCCCTTGCTTAGGCCTATCTAATGATATCAAGAATTAAAAATTTATTTGCTTTTGAGCAATGTTATATCAAAAATTGAAAAAAGAATAAAAAAATTTCATTTTTCAACAAAAATTAATTACAAATACATAAAATATCAGCATTATTATTTATCATGAAGAATAATATTTATCTTTTATTTTTTTTAAAGATAATATTTATGATGTAATTATTTTAATAAAAAAATATAATTCTAATTTTTATTAGTCAAATCACCAAATCAAAAATAATTCATTGAACTCAGCATGTGATAAAAAATGAATATAAATAACAAATTAAGTATAAAAATTCATAAAAATATTACATATTTATTTCTCCAAAAAATAATTGTATTGCTATCGATTGTTATTATATTTAGAATCATATTATCGATACGCTTAAAAAAAAGAGAATATTAAATTATAAAATTATTTAAATTCAGTTTAAAATTACTAAATTGAGCAAAAATAAATAAAAGTTTTTTTTTAAGTCAATATAAAATAACAAAAAAATCGCTAGAACGCGAAAGCAAAAGTCAAAAATTAATAAATTAATATCATATTTATATCAGTGATTGTATTCAATATGTTATAAATTAAAAAAATATTATAATACAAAACTTAATTAGTTATTTAAAAAATATGAAGTGTTTTGTAAACCAAAACTCAAAATAAAGGATTTATTTCAATATAAGTAAAATAAAAATATTATAATATTTCATTTGTCATAAATTATTAAATTCACATGTGGACGTCGGCATAAAAAATTTTTATAAATCGATGATTAATATAATAAGAAAAAAATGATAAATCGAATCAATGTTGTGGCAATGAAAGAGACGCCTTCCAAAGATTAAAATGAAAAAAAATTCAAATTTAGCAAACTATTAAACGGGTCATATATTAAAAAATAATAATAAAATTTATTTAAACCGATAGAAAAGATAAAAATGTTAATTTGTTATAAATCATAATATATGTCCACTTATGAAATAAATTCCATTACTAATCGATTAATAAATCTAATATTAGAACATATATTTTTAAAATTTATCCGACTAAATCTTATCAATTTGTGTTTATAAATTTTTTAAATTATAAAATGCAAATGGATATTTTGAATACTCAAAGTTACAAAAATTAATTTATTAATCATATAAATTTTATAAATATTCGATTAAGGATAATTTTTAATCCAAAAGTTTTATCCAAGAAAAAATTTAAGTTTTAGAGAGAAATTTTTGGAAAATTTTTCAATTCATTTTTAGTTTGCTTAATATACAATTTTTGAATATATATAGAAGAACAAATAAAAGATAAAAATTTAAAAAATGTTTTATTGATGTAAATTATTTTTGTTATGAAAAAATATTTTTAGTTGCATTTTTTCGATTTTTTTTAAATTGTTCGTATGCTAAAATTAATGAATTTGTTTAAATTAAATTAGAATATCTACAGAACTCAAGCATTGTTTTGTTTATAAACAATAGATTCAAATCAAAAAAAATAATTAATAAAGAATCTTTTAATATTCTCTTAAAAGATAAATGCGCCCTAATAATTAAAAAGAAAAATAAAAATTTTGAAAAAAAATCTTTTTAATGATTACTAAACTAATATTTATGAAAAGTACCAATAAAAAATTTGTCAAAGTAATAAAAAACACCAAAATTATTTTATACATTTTTAATCACCAAAAGATGTTGGAAAAGGCTTTATGCAACGTTGCAAAGAGTAATAACATTAAGCTTGGAATTTTACGATATTTCTTCAATCTCTTATCGATTAAAAATTTAAAACATAAAAAAGCTATTTAAAAATGTTTATAAATTATAATAATTATCAGTGAGATTGATTTAATAGATTACGAAATTTTTAACTTCCAAATTTTGCTTTGGTTTTAATTGTCAAATATTGTGTTTTTATTTTTGATTTATCTCTTAAAAGGCAAAGTTTTAAAAGATGATGCGATATTTGCGCCACACAGCAAAAATGGAAATTTGAGCTGCTCACAAGGGAACATTCTGAACTGTAACCACCCAGACCACTTTAAAACCAATAATCAATTATCTATTGCCAATTTTCGGTTTTTTTGGCTACGGCTCCAAAAAATGATCAAAAAAAATCGATCAAAATTTTAGAAAAATCGATAAAAATGACTAAATTTTTAAAAATTCATAAAAAATTATGAAAAAATTATAAAACCATATTTTTCTTAAAAATGATCAGCAAACAATTTTCTATCAAATAGCATCATAAACAAATTTAAATAACTGCATAAAAATATGCCAGGTGGAGTAATACTTTGAAAAAAATTCATCATCTCTCGAGCGGATCTGAACCCACGACAAATGGTCAATAAAGTGTACGAGGAAAAAATGAGTCAAATTAAAACAAATTTTGCCTGGGGTTTTCATTTGATCGATTTTTTCTGATCATTTTGGCGCCGTAGCCAAAAAATCCGAAAATTGACAATAGTAAATCAACTATGCTCTACACGATAGAAGTGGTTTTAAAGTGATCTGGGTGGTTACAGTTCGGAATCCCTTGTCAGCAAAGTCGACACTTGCGCCTCGTCATTTGCGCCGCAGACAGTTGCGCCGCGGATATTCGCGCCGCCCTAACCAAAATGGACATATGCGCCGCGCAGTCAAAAATATTATTTTCATTTCAATTTCACTAATATCAATAAGATTTACACTAAAAACCAACAACCAAAATAAAGAATTGAAAAATTTCAAATAAATCACTAGGCTTAAAGATAGAAATTAAATTTTTTTTATTTTTCATCATTAAAAATTTTAACATTGATTAGGTTCATCAAAGATATGAAAAATGAAGAAGCAATTTCAAGGCGCAATTGTCTTTTTTGTTAGGCGGCGCAAGTGGCACGGCGCAAATGTCCGCGGCGCAAAAGTCGGCTAACCATTTAAAATTATAAAATCTCTTAAACTTTTGTGAGCGTTAGTTCCAAATAATTAATTATAAGCACTGTTAATTTAATTACGCAAAATACTGAAATTTATTGTTTTGTGGCTTAACAAAACTTTATTCATCCAATATAATGTAAAGTTTTAATTTTTATTAAATAATAAATATTTTCGTGCTTGGTGGTTGGTTCAGATGACTAAAAAAATAACAATTACAATTTTTCTTTAATCTTGTTTTAGTTCTTTTTTTGAATATTAACTGGGATTTATAATTTTTTATTCAAATTTTTGAATACTTATAAAAGAGAAATTTGTAAAATTATAATTAAGACCCCATAAAAAATTTGTAATTTGTTTATCTTTTCGTTGTATTTGATAAATAAATGAGCTTTATTCTCAAATATGCATTTTATTCCGCATATGTTATTAGCTATCTTAGACAATCTTTACAATAAAAAATTGAATATAATCTAATTTTATAATTAGCTTATAGGTAATTAAGAAACTTTTTAGCTAATCTTTTAAAAAATAATTAAATAAAAGAGAAAATTATAAGGTAAAAAATCATCCATATTATTATTTTGAGAAAATTAAAAACAAATAATTGGAAAGTTTAGTGAAAAGAAATAAATTATAAATAAAATAATTTAAGTTTTTTTTTTGATTTTAATATTTTAATCTACATTTTAATATGTTTCTGAAAATATCGACACATTTTCATTTAATTAATTTATTATAAGATTCTCCATGCTTGATGCATGGAAAGTGTTGTTAACTCTAAATGAGTTTTTTAATTAAGTTTTCTTGTCACCATGTCAGCACATTTTTGGGTTTATTTCATCATTTATATTATCAAAGTAAATGCTTTTATATTAATTTAAATAAACAAATTTTAATTAAAAAACTCGTCTTATTTTCAAAAATTAATCATTATTTTTCATTAAAAATATATATTTAATTGATTGTAATGATCTTTTAAATAAATGCAAATTTGAAAATTAAATATTTAATTAAAATTTTCTTTGAGTATATTCAAAAATAAATACCATGTCAATTCTTTTCTAAACTGCATAAACTTATATTAATGGCATAATAAATATAATAATTTAAAAATATTTTTTAATTTTTTATGTATTCCTTATTTTTTAATTTACAATGTTTCGAATGCAATAAATTTCCTTACAAAATACATGAGTGGATTAGCATAGAAAATATAAAACATATTTATTTAAATTTGTAAATGTCGAACTTTTTTATTTAATCAAAATTTTTAAATTATTTTATTTGCATTAATTAAATTATAAATTAATTTGCACAAACATATTTACTGCTAAATCTTTTCTTTTGAAAAAATAATTCAACTCATTAAGTAGATTTTGCTTATTAATTTATAAAATACATTAGTTTTTTAAAAGAAAGATTAAATATATGACGTAAACTTTTTTGTTTCTTTGCGTCAAACACTGATCATAATTAATTTTTAAACTTTTTGAAAAATTTTAAAGTAAAGAGAAAGTAAAAAATGACTAAAAACAAAAATAATTATTTAATTAAAATAAAATTTCGTTTAAATTAAAATATTATAAAACCAATTTAATTTTTTAAATATATTAAATAAATGATTGATAATTAATTACTTATTTTACAACACAAGTGAAGAGTACAAATTGAAGTCAATTAATTTATACTTATAAAAAAAAATTTATTTGATTTTCAAATTTTTTGCCACAAAAGGAATTAATATAAATAATTAAACCAAATAAAAAAGCAATGTTTAAATTAAAAAATTCATATTATAAAACTAAACGCTATTAAATTTATATATTTATTATTTAAAAATCACATATCATAAAAATCAACTACTCTTTATATTTATACATTCAAAATTATACACTTTACATATAATTTAAAAGATATTAAAATTTTAGTTTTTTAATTAATAAACTTTACTAAAGTGAAAATATCATCAAAATTATTTACAATTTGGATAAATCAAATTATCTGCATTAAAAACAATTAAATCAAAGTACTATTTGTTAAAAATTATAAATCACAGCAATTAAAAAATATTTATATTTAGCAAATTATTTTATCCATTTTAAAAAATACGAAAAAAAATTAAATTATGCGTATAAATATTCGCTTTTTACAATTTTATGGGATATATTTTAATTATTTGTTTATATATATATTATTTTTAAAATTTTGTATTTAATTCAAAAAAGTTATAGATAAAAATCTTGAATTGAAAAAAAATTTTGTTTGCTCTTTAAATTTTTCAATTAAATAATTTGCTTTTATTACATAGAACATTTAATTAATCTATTTGTTTTTTAATTAATTTTTTAATAAATTGGACTTTCATTAAAATACAAATAGCACCACTTAAAAAATAAGCAAATAAAAAAAAATGTAAATTTAAATAATTAATATGATAATTTTAAAGTACCAATTGAGTTAATCAAATCCTATTAGAATAAACTAATATTTCTATATAATTTTCTACTTAATTTAATAATTAAATTTTAATTTTAATCCAATAACTTGAGAATTAAAAATACTTAGCTGAGGAATAAAAATCCAAAAAGAAAAATTTATAAGATGCGTTTTTTTTAACCTTTTAGTGGAGTATTAACGCGATACGGTAACCGAGTTGAAAACTTGGGCCTTGAAGCAATATATTCATTAAAATATAACTTTTCATTATTTTTATACTAACAAATCGTCAATTGAATCCATAGAAAGTGAAAAATATTGAATGCATAATTTTTTTAATTTTATAAATTATATATACATAATAATACTAATCTTTAATCAAGAAGTTATTTTAATGAACTAAATATAAGCTCAGATTCTTTATTCAAGTTACAAGAAAATTATTTAATTTAAGTTTAATACCAAACTGAATTGTAATTTTACACGAGCTCAATAAAATTAATGTAAAAAAGCTTAATTTAAATAATATAATAATTATTTAACCATTAAATTAATTCAAATTAATATATTTGTTATAAGCTAATGAGGCAATATTTTAAATAAAATAATAATTTATTTTTTATATTTACTTTTGTTTTTTTTAAATTAAATCTAATAAAAAAAAAAATGTAGCTTAGGCACACCTTAAAATCATTATGACAACCGTGAGATAAATATCATCCCTGACAAAGCGCATAAAATTGAAAATAAATTATTATTTATTTATAATTATAAAATTAATTTATTACAAATATTTAAATATGACAGAATTAATTTTATTTGCAAAATGATTAATTAAAATTAATATACATACTAGGTTTTTTAGATTAAATTATTCTAATGCTGTCAGACATTCATCGTGATCTACATGCGAATCCGCATCGACAAGATTGAAAATATTTTATTGCAAAATTAATTAGTAATGCTTAAAATATAAATAAGGAAAATAAGAGAAGATGGCCGTTAGAGAAGAGAAAAATTTAATTTTTAAAAGCATTTAAATTATATTCTTATAAAAATTTCTAAAACGGTCAATCAAACATTTGCCAATTTTTGAAATGCTTTTGAAAAATCTTCCACCAATAAAGCAAAAAAATTTTCCAAACGCCAAAGAATTTGTTTTTTTTATTTTAGTTCACTACCACATTTTAAATAACAATTTAATTAAAAACTAAAACCATCAAAATAAGGAATATTGACTTCACAAGGAGAGAATATTAATATTATTAATTGATTTTTGAATATATACCCATGGTCTTTTTAAAATAGTTTTACAATTGCCACTTATCCCGAAATCAAGATGATTTTTTGGACCATGAATTTAAAAAAATAAAAAATAAACATTCACTCTAATCTTAAAAAAGGTTATTAATAACAAAAATTATAAAATTATAAAACTAATTAAATAGCTAAATATAAATAAAAATGTTAATAAAATAGCCGATATAATTAATGAACAGTCATTTTCAGCGCACAAAAATGACTGATCTGGGCTAATTTTGTCCAACCTCTTACACATAATCTATAAAGGTTTTTGAAAAAAGTTTCGGGTTTTTTGTGTCTCGGCCTAATAAATCTTGTAGACTGCATTTATGCTTCTTCTAACAATTGTAAATGCCGGAGATTTTAAGATTTGTCAAATAAATAAAAAAATTAATAATAATTCCAAAAAATTAATTTTTGAAAAATTTAAACAAAAAACGGTAGCTTATATCACGCCGGTTACAGTTTTTAATCGCTGAAATACCAGAATAGCAAATCACTAATTAGCTTCTAAACTGGTTTGAAAATGGCAAATTAGAAAATTTATTTGGTGATTTGTAATGAAATTATATTTTAAAAAAGCACTTTAAACTTCAGAATGTCATGCACTTTTTGCTGCTTCTTTGGGGTGGGTACTTTTATGGCCAATATTTCATCGGACATCGATGTTGAATATTCATGCATTTTTTCTATTGGATGACTCGTCCCAAAGGCTGGCCATTTCAGTCCCGTGTCTGTAACCTGTCTAATGAAACGATTGGTAAACAATTTTGATTATTTTCATTTAATTTTTATATTTTTTAAAAATCACTAATAAAAGAAATTAAGTGTTTAATTAGGTTGCATAATTTAAGAAATTTTATTACCTGTTTTTGTCCATTTCTTGCTGTTACCAACTTCAATTGCTGACAAAATTTTCCAAAATTTCACATTCCTTCTTATATGGAGCTTTATCATCAAAAATTATTTTTTGTCCAAGTTTTTAACCAAATTTACATTTTAAAGAATTTTTTGAAAATGAATTTTATTTCAAGCTCTCTTTCAATTAAACTAAAAAAAGAAAACAATAAAAAAGCCAATTTGTTGAACTTTTTTTGAAGTTAATTAAATTATTATTACCTCCTTTAATGCCATTAATTTTAACGGTATTTCTTGGGTTTATTTTTCATTTTTCATTTTCCACGTTTTTGAAATTTCTCTATTATTTTTGCAAAACCCTATAAACGCTGATTTAATTTTCTATATAGTCTCGGGCAAAAGTCTCGATTTCGAAAAATTCCTTTTTAATGCATAAATTATTCTAAGACGGGTAACAAATTAAAGAAATAAAATTTGCAGCAAATTTTTGTAATTTTAAGCATTTTTCATAAATTGCACCCAATTTGGTTTCAAAAACAAAAATACATCCCTAAAAATCGAATTTTTTACTTAGCCCCGCCCCCCCCCCCTGAAGCCAAGGTCTGGCTACGCCTTTGATCAGTAACACCACTCTTTTTCAAAACCAATAATTGTTTCTGCACCAGCATTTATTCTTCTAAAATTAATTTAATAAAACAAAAATAAAAATGAAGTAGATATGAAGAGAAATAAATGAAAAACAATAATTAAATACTCCTAATTAACAAATCCAAAAATAAGAAAATATGGCATTTGTAAGTGAGAATGTTGATATAGAAATTAAAATCAATATGTATATTAAAAAAATAATAATTAAAATCAATATGTTTTATTTGGCACTTCCTATTTGTTAAAGGGCTCTAGAAGGTCCATCATCACAGGGGTTCGGCATTCATTGAAAGAAGAAATCGGATTTCGCTGAATAAATTAATCAATCACTATGGCAGTTTGCCCGTTAAATTATTTTTATCTATTTTTTACGAAAAATGAATTCGGAATAGCCTTTTCAAAAAAACAATAAATAATTTTTTGCATTTAAAAATTTAATTTTTTTTATTCAATAGAATTTTATTTACCGTGACACAACATTGTTGAAGCTGTACCCGACTGGACAGCAGCCACTTGCCACCCATTCACGCATTTGGCCCATCGCATTGACAATTGGCCGACGAATTCAAGTTCAGGAAGGGCCGAAGAACATTCGCCGGTTCGGCATCCATACAAATAGAAAATGTCGTGGGCATTCTCTGAGTTTGGCTTCAAATATTGGTCCAATTTGGCTTGTTTCACGTGCTTGCTGTTAAAGCAAAAATTCCAAAAAAATCCAAATTTGAATTTTCAATATTTTTAGATTTTTTAAAGAAATTTCAAATAATATAAGTTTTTAGCTTCTGTTCTTTTATTTATTCCTATCAGTGTTGTTCTGCATTGGTGGACACCAATCATTTACTTAAAAAATTTGGTCCCAAATATTCGGTTAAATTTTTTCCATTCCAGTTTAAAGAAAATTATATGACCAATTTTAGTAAATGTAAAATAAATTCTCATTAATTAAAATGATCAAATTAAAGCCATTATCCATGCCAACCGTTTCACAACAAGAACATAATGACTTGTCACAGCACAAAAATTTAACACCAGCCGCTAGCATATTCCGAGTAAATCTTCTTCGTATGTACCCAGCAAAAACATTTTCTGTTTTTGCCGGCACACTCATCCTTCTTCCTGAGTTCATTTACCAAATCTTCCTAGAAATTATGATTTAAATAAATATAGATTGAATCTTTACAATGGTGTTATGTCATTATTTAAAAATTCTCATTATGTGCGTTATTTTAAAAACCATCAAAATGAAATTCTTTGCTTATAATTTGCTCAAAAGCACTAAATTTTTAATCATTGATATCATTCGTGGAGCTTAGTATGTTTTTTATGAGCCTGTAAAATTTCTAAAAATTTATTAACTTTAAAAAAGGATATGGCAAAAAATGTTCGAAAACCTAGGTTTTTGAGTTTCTAGAGCTAGCTATAACTTTTTTGAAACTGTAATAATATTTTGAAACTTTGCAGAATGTTAGAGAACACTTAGAGTTACCAACTATCAAGAAGTAAAAATTTGATTGCTTTGGAGCAAAATTATAAATAAATTTTTCGACAAAAATTTTCATAATCATTGTTTCTTAAATAACGACTCCGCCTCTTTACAATTACCGTATTCCGCTTCACCAGTTTGTACTGTTTCTCAGGATTCACTCAACATTTGCACAGATACTCTGCTAAACAGCAGCAAAAGGTAAAAAGTATAATCGAACACATTTATCAACAGAAAAAAGGTCTTACAGAGTTGCTGATGTTGCTGCCGGCCGGCACCTGAAATGGACAAATCAAAAGAAAATTGTTATTTAAATATTTATTTTATTTTTTGATAGCAATTTGGGTTTAACTAGAGACCGGACAATAGGGTCGGTCGAACGGTTTCGGTTAAAAACCGAAAAAAACCGAAACCGAAAAAAACCAAAAAACTCAAAAAATTCTCGGACGAACGGTTTCGGTTAAAAACCGAAAAAAACCGAAACCGAAAAAAACCAAAAAACTCAAAAAATTCTCGGACGAACGGTTTCGGTTAAAAAAACCGAAAAAAACCGAAATCGAAAAAACCGAAGAAAATTTTTCGGTTTATTTTGATTTTTCGGTTTTTTTTAATTTCTTTAATTTTTTCCAAAAAAGCAATAAACTATTTATTTATATTAATAGAAAAAGGGAAAAAAACATTATAAAATATTGAATTATTATTAAATCAGCAAAATTAAGTCTTTTTAGTTAAGTTTTACGTGTTTTGCTCCCTATAAATCTTTAATAAAAAAAATTTTAATGCCTTTTTTTTAAATTTTTTTCGTGCCTATTTTAGTGCCTTTTTTTGTGAACCATAGGCATAACGTTGGGGCCGGCGATGCCGATAGGCGCCGCCGGAAATTTTTTGTAATTTTAATGCTATTTGTTAGCAGACTTTGTCTAAAAAATGACCAAATTTTGGGCTAATTTTTTAATGAAAAGATAGCTTTTTAGGGGGTCGGCGGTGCTGATAGGCACCGCCGGAGGAAAATTTTAAGAATTTTTATGAATTTTGTTAAAAAAATGGCCAACTGATTTGTCAAAAAAGTCGGTCGATTGTTTTGGTTTTTTAATTATTTCGGTCGAACGGTTTCGGTTAAAAAGCCGAAAAAAACCGAAACCGAAAAAAACCGAAAACTCAAAAATTAGAAATGTAATTTGCTTGTTTGAAGATTTAAATTTTAAAAAATATCAAATTTGTTTCTTAAAAAAATATCATAAATTTAAAACAAATATTTTTGGTTTATAAATCTATTTTAGCCTAAAAATTAGGGTTGCGACACCGAAATGTCGGTGTTTTATGAAAGTCGTCATTTGATGGAAATGTCTTTAAATTCGTTTTAAGACTTTTTTGTTCAGGAGCTTTTTCTTTTATCTTTTTCCATCTTTTTTTGAAAATTTCGCCCCCCGACAAATGTGTCTGCCCCCGACATTTTTAAATTTCTCTAGCCACCACCGACAAATTTAGTCGGGGAATTTTCAGCCCGAACCCCGACTTTTCAACCCCGACGTCGGGGTCGCAATGCACAAAACTAGCAAATTAAAACAATTATTTAAAAATTTTTTTTTTTCGTTGAAATTTTTTGATTTCAGGCGAGGCGGGGTACTTTAGTCGCTTCAAACCTCACCCCTGGCTATGGTTTTTTGTGCGCTTTGTCCGTTGGTTGTCAGACCGTGTTTTCGAGCGGTCGGCCTCGATTCCATTCTCTTTCCGCGTTTTGCCGTTGATTTCCGAGATGCTAGGTTCGGCTGGTCCGGGGTTAGCTTTGGCCTGGAGACATTCATGCCAAATCAACCAACACATACAACCATAAAATCAATTCAAAAATTCCTAGACTTAAACCTAAAAAGTGCACAATTTTTTTTGACTACAACAAAACTCAGATTAATTTTTAATCAATTAAAATTTGAATTACAAAAAATTATTTTGTCCTATTGAATTTTTCTCACTTACCATTCAAAATGTCATGCGATGCCACGACAAGCAGGATCACCAATTGGAAGAACAGCTTATGACTTGGGGCCATTTAGAATTTTTGATTAATCGCTTTTAGGATTGAAGGATTTGAAGTCGAATGATTTTTCTGTGGCCATCAGCGGCCTTTTATGCTGCTCATTTTGGGCGTAGCTTCGACTAAAAGCCGACTGATCCGTCGATGGTCGTCAATCTGTCCGTTTGCGGCGGTCCCGCCCCAATTTTTCAGCAAATTGTCCGCTGCTTTTTTACACAAAAATTGGCTTTTTGAATACCAATGACAAAAGTTATGAATCACCAATTTGCCCATTCCAACTGCTGCTGATAACTCCATTATTCTGTCCATTTTGCTCCTATATGAACATATTAGCATCGGAATTTTCTGTTTTTCGATAAAAGTGGCGGTGATTCATCTCCGTTTTGCCATTTGTGGGTAATTTGTACACTAAAACTGTGATCAGAAAAATATTCGCTTTCCCCGAGATGAACGGAAATAGCAAAAAAAAGTTACGCCCTTGCTGGTTTTTCTACAAAAAGACCAGTAATGAGTATAACTTGCACTTTTAAATACTTAAACAATCGCAAAATGAATGCCTAAACATGTGCTAAAAATGTCAATTAAGCAAAAATAGCAAATTCGCTTGTAATTTGCTCGGCCTTCGCATGATTCTTTTTATAAGTTAATGCAGGATTTTAAACCGATTCAAAAATCAGCTTAATTTTTTTACCAGCCTTGGGATGTTAAAATATATGCAAAATTCAAACAGATTTTAAAGTTATTTAAAAAAACTGGACTAGAATTTTAAATGCTAAATAAAAATCACAAAGAAAAGTTGGCCGGACAAAAATGAATCAGCCATTGGATCAAAAATCGACATAGAATTTTTCCTCAGTTTAAAAATTTACAACCGTTCTTTTCTTACATGTATTCATTAATACTTGGAAAATTACTTTATGGGGCAAAAATTGATCCCGAGCTAGACTCCGACTGATTTGTTCCACTACGATCCCAACCGTGCTGATCCCGACAAAGCCGGACACCTCTTTTTTTACACCCAGAAGGGTCGGTCGATAATTACTACCCTAACATATATATTATTTAATTTTTTTTATCATATGCTATTCAAAAATTTTATTTAGATTGCATAATTAACATAAATATTTTGTGCACAGGAAAAAGCCAGTCCGGTCCGCCGATGTGTGCGATATGATTCATTAATCCATTCCATCGGTGGTCCAATTCCATACCACTTTTCCATCCCAACACATTCACAATTAGTGTTAAAGCTAATGGGTGAAATGTAGGAAACTAATAAAGTGCATATAAAATATATATAATAAATGTTTAAAAAATATTCAGAAATACCTTACGGAAATTTGCGGAAAATTTCGAGAAAATGGAATGGGCGATTTGGCTTCATCACTATATTCCGTCCGCAAATGTCCCACTGCGGCAGCCGATATCCAGCAAAATGTCGAATATTCTGGTAAAAATTAGTTGGCATTTATGAATAATTTCTAGTAAAAAAAATTTGTTTGAATTTAAACGCAATTAAACTATTGATGCAAAATTTGGTCATGGAAAAATACTGCAAAATTAACACTTTTGGCAAATTTTTACTTTCACGTTATCATTCGACATTCTAAATCCTTTCCCACACTCTAAAGCTAATCTAATTTTCAACAGATGAACTTGACCCAGCTGACATCCTTGGCAATGATTAACAATTCTTCGCAGCGACAATCAAAACGGTACGGTCACTTTTACATGGGACATTTGGCGTTTCCAATTTTAAAATGTCATCACTAGGGCTGTGAATTTTAATCACAAAAAAGCTCGAAATAGTTAACTAAAATAGTGAGCAAAAATGCCAAAATAATGAAAAATAGTGTAATATATTAAGCATAAATAACGCATTTTCCACTTGATTTGAGGCTT
Organism: Heterodera schachtii; assembly: GCA_023374025.1. Classification (NCBI taxonomy): domain Eukaryota; kingdom Metazoa; phylum Nematoda; class Chromadorea; order Rhabditida; family Heteroderidae; genus Heterodera; species Heterodera schachtii. Next base: position 34,587 of record SIJG01000090.1, on the reverse strand, counting down.
GCTTCTAAGCAAAAGAAGGACGGCACTGTTGCCACATGCTCCGGACGGGCCCCATGTTGTGCCTGCCGATCATTTCGAGTTCTCGTGCTGCACGGATGCTTTTTCTCTTGGAGCACGTAGCAGGTCATCCCTCTTCCCGCAATTTTTTAAAAATTGACACAAAATTATATTTTAATCATTTAATTTTGAAAAAAACGTTAGCAAAATTTTTAAATTTTTGGTAAGTTTGGCTTAAAATCCTTTTGGCCAGTTTTTGGGCAAATTTGGTTTAACATATTCCATTAAAAATTACAAAATTCTCGCGGTGGCGCCTATCGGCGCTGCCGGACTCACACTATGTTGTTCCCCAAAAGCTTTGGCAAAAGTGCGCCGAAAAAAGGGTTGAAAATGGTCGTCGCAAATTGACCAAAATTCCAAAATTGGCATTTGTGAAACAAAAATTGAGTTTCAAAGCAAAACTTGCGTGACACCGCCGAAAAAATATATGGAATTGATCGGGCTCGGTTGGGATCCCAGATATAAGTCCCAATCGCTTTTCGAGAGTTTTCGGAATTATCGAGATTGGGATAACGATCACAGCTTTAGGCGGAAATATTTAAAGAAAAAGAAAGTGAAAACTAAATTCTTTGTAAATGGTAAATATTAAAAGCAAAAAATAGTCGAGGCTTTTAGAAATCCCTTTACTTTTTAGCCAATTTTTCAACTTTTACTAATATTGATTGATAGGTTTTAATTATAATCTTTAAACATTTAAAGAAGGCAGATGATAACTGCTTGAACTTGAGTAAAGCAGCAAAAAATGCAATTGGCCATCCCCCATTTTATGGAAAGAATGGTGTCAAACGGCGCTAAATTCACAAATCGCATGTATAAAAAAAATTAGAGAAAATTAGCGTAATTTTTTAAATTATAGAAGTTGAATTTGCCAACACTTGTTTGGCCTAATTTCTGGCGATATGTTGCAGAAGAAGGATGGCCGAAAGGCAAATTTATGGGATGGCTTAAGGGTTCGTAAAGTAAAATCATATTTTAAATTTAATAATTTTTACATAAAAAGACATAAATGTTGTAAAAATTGAAAATTTTTTTTAAATTTTGTTTTTTTTTCATGTGAAACGATGTGCAATTACTCTTTTTTAAATGTGATGCCATGCAAGAAAGTTGAATGAAATATAAACATTATACGGAATTAATAATATTTATTTTAATTAAAAATCATATTGAATCTTTTTTTATTTTATACTCATTTTTTATTAATTAATAATGAATTAATTATTATTGTGTTTTGTTGTAATGATTTTTCACTGCCTTTTTATGTTACTCAATTTTCGTGTTATTTTCATTCAGTTACAACACTTCGCTATGTTTTGTTAAATATTTTTTATTCATTCTCTAGGTTTTGTTTAATGTTTTTTTTTTCATTTTTTAAAATTAATTACCAAATTATTTGTTTAATTTTTAAAAATAAAAAGAGCCAGAGGCAGTAAACCATACTGATGTTTTATTAAATTTAAGAATTCATACATTGATTTGTCAAGGGCTTCTGTTGTACGTGATTTGAAAAAATTTTTTCATTTGTACTGGGAATTGGCAAATCCACGTCAATTAATGCCAAATAATGACTGATGGGCCGCATAAATAGGGCGCATGGCACAAGCATAAGTCATCAAATAACCCAAATAAAAACACATTTGCCACCAAGTCTTTCTTTTAACATGTAACATAGAATCTATTCAAATAGCCAGAGACCAGGAGGACAAAAGCGTAACTTGATTTTCAATTACGGAAATGCGTCATCCGTAATTCAAAAAGCTCACGGACAATCCGTCAGTGGACAATCCGTCAGTGGTCAATCGGTCAGTGGACAATCCGTCTGTGGACAAGCCGTCAGTAACTAATCCAAACGCAAATTTATTTTTTCAACACACAAATTTATTTAAAATAATGTGAAAATTAGTTAAGTAGCTAAAAATGGGAATTCATAATTGTGTTATTTTATAAAAATTTTGAAATAATCATTTTTTAAGAATTAAATGATAAACATTTTCGCAATATTTTGGTCATTGCTCAAACAAATTTGATGTCTAATTCTCCACTGACGGATCGACCACTGATGGATTGTCCAGACATCATTCAAAAGCCACCTAAAAATTTTCAACTTTCATCGGCATTCTTTTTTTTTAATTTTGTGACCATAACTTATTGAAAATTGTATATATTTTCCAAATTAATATTCTGAACAGTTAGAGCTATCGAATGATACCAAGAATTATTCATTTGATTGAATTTAAGCCAATTATGAGTTATATGTCTTACTTTTTTTGTTTTTCTACCCCTTGTTGGCGGTTTTTAGAAACGACCCAGCACGATTTGCCATGAAAGAAAATGAAGGCATAAAACCAAAAGAATAAATAAAATTTATTTCAAATATTTTCTTGAAATTTTTCTGTTCTTCGACATGCTCTGTTATTTAAAAAAAACAAAAGTCGTGATTCGGGTCTGAGTTTTTAAAAAACTGCGGCCGGCGGGATTCGAAACCGCGGCGATTCCGAGACCAATCCCGGTCGTGGTCCAATCCTGGCCAACCCTGTAGTTTGTGGTACTTTAAAAAAAATTATATCTGATTCATATCTTACTTTTTTGCTGATTGATTAATCGCTTAGAAATTTTAATTCAAAAATATATCTTCTAAATATTTCGTGCCTTCTAATGGAACCAAGCTTTTAGGTTTGGTCAACAAAGTAAAAAATTATGGCTTCTTAACTGGGTCATCGTTGTCCCCTACCATCTAGTGCTGTTCGAGAGTCTCGGTCTTGAGACTCTACTTTAGCTTTCGGTCTCGAGTCCCAGGAAAATTTTTGCTCTCAGCACTAGTACCATCCACCCCCGTCCCCGTCTCCACCCCGCTTCCTCCATTTTTATATAAAAGGAGTAAATTCAAGATAATTGTATGTTTTTTCAATTTTTTTAATAATACGCCCATAAAATATTGTTTTTTTCCGGATGTTAATTTTATTCAAATAATCAATTATTTATTCTTCTTTTTGACGTCAGTTAATGCTAATTTGCAAGCTCTGTGATGTCATTAAATAAGTTGAACTTTTTATTGTGCATCTAAATTAAATTGACAAAACATTTTAATATTAATGTTATTTTATATATTACAATTAGTCAGTATTAAATTAAATGATGAAAAATAAATCATTAAGAAACCAACAGTTTGATAACCTAAAGATAAAGTCGACGAGCCAAACGATCAAGCGATTAATAAGTCGCAATTTTGCAAGAAATTTTAATAAAAGAAATTTTAAATTTAAATTTAAAAAATTATCTATAAAGTCAAATAATAAAAAATAAATTTCACACAGCGAAACAAAAGAAACTTTACTACTCATGAAGACAAGAAATAATTTAAAAAGTTTTATTTCTTATATAATGAAAAATGAGATATTAAATTATGCTGGTAAAACAAATCACAATAAATAACCAATTTGATGAATTTTGTAAATGTTTGAACTTATTGATCTGAATAAATTCATAAAATTAAATAGATAGATAAATAATAAATATTAAATGGTTCTAAAAATTTATCCTTATAAAATCGTTAAAAGATGAAACAGCGAAAAATAATTCTGTTTCAACAAAAATTGAAAGGAAATGCATAAACGCATTTAAAAATAAAAATTCTCAATAAAAAGGTATAGTAAGTCAGCTCAAAATAAAAATACCTATAAATTCATTCAAAAGAATAAAATATAATGTTCTACAATCCTTTAAAATTACATTGTTTTGATGAACTGGATTTAAGTTGATTTTAAAAAGTAATATAAAACGCCCAAAATTAAAAAATAGGAAATCCATTATAGAGGTATTTTACCCAAAAATTTGTGAATTTGAAGAAAAATTTTTGGAAATTACCCTTCAATTCAGAAAACAAATTCCACGACCCTTTAAAAAACTTTTAATGAGCATTCAATATTTTCCCAAAAAATGAAAATTACAATGTATTTAGTTTTTCATTTGAGCTCGAAATTTTTTACTAACTTTTTATAATAACAAAAAATAATGTAGAAAAAAAAATTTCTTTAACTCATTTTGTTTAATTTTATAATTAATTATAATGTCGTAAAATTATAAATTCGAAATAAATATGTAAAATAAAAATTATTGTCATGAATGGAATTTTTATATTATAATTTATTAAATAAAAAAATTCAAAACATAATACAAAAGTAAATTTATAATGAAAAAAAAATTTGAAAAATATTAATTAATAAATATTTAACTGCAATTATCAGCCGAAAATCTATTTTTATTTGCCAACATTAAATATTTTTCGTTTTGAAAAGCTAAAATATTTATCTATTTGTAGGATTATTAACAATAAAAATATATAAACAAAATCAAAAAGTTCATCTGAAATATTTTTTATAAAATAAATGTTTAAATTAAAGAGCACTAAAATGCGAAAAAATATAGAAAATGGTAAAATAAATAAAATTAATTCACAATTTGTCATTTCTTTTTACTATCCCTAATTGAAAGTCAAGAGTTTATAAACGAGAGAATAAAAGAATCACTAATTTAATCTTTCTAAAATTATATTAAAAAAAAATTTCAAATAAAAAATAAATTAACTATCTTTTATTATGAATAAGCAATCATGTAATTAATTATGCGCCAAATGGCCTTAAGTTTTAATGAATTTTTTCGAAATTAATAAAAATTTAATTTGCAGATTTAAAAATTAATAAATTTAAGTAGACAATACAAAGAGGTTAATATTAAACAAGAAAATAATAGTAAAAGAATAACTGAAAAAAATATATTAATAAGCGTTCATAATCTAATAAATTATTATGAAATATTAAAATTTAGTTATTTTTGAACAAAATTCAATTATATAATTAAAAATTTGGGACAAGCAAACAAAACTATTAGCTCGAATATTAGCTCATGTCATAAAACCGGTAGCTAGAGCCCCTCAAGTGTCTGTCTACCCGAGCCAAGGACGGAAATTTCAAAATCCCGGTTTTTATATTTCGTTATTTTATGATAAATTAAATTTCAATTTTTTAGATCAAAAGAATTATACAAAAATATTCAACTCTACAGCTAAATCTTTTTTATTTGCATATTCGTCACAAATTGCTTTTTGTTTCCACATCTCGCGTTCGATGTATTTTAATTCTTAAATTTTAAATAAAGCTAAGGTAAATATGGTTCATAGGGCCCAGACTCAAATTAACAAATAATATATCAATCGGAACCGCTCGTTCTGTAATCGAAGAATCCAAAAATATTATTGTATTAATTCTCCGATAACTTTAAAATAAACTCTAAAAATTAAATCCATTATTTATTATATTGCACAAAATATTATAATAAAACAAAAACAATGAGGTTGAAACTATATGAAAAAAAAAAATTATAATTCAAAAACATTTATTTTTTAAATAAATCACTACATAAACAAATTAGATTTTAAAATCACATTTTTATTTACATTTGACTCAACAAAAATTATAACAAAACAAAATGAGATAAAAATAAAAATTGCTTGAAAAAATAAACGATTAATGACAAGTGCAGCCATTTATTAAAATATTAACAGATGAAAAATTAAAATTCAATACTCGGCGCTATACTTAAAATCCAATTCAATTATGCAAAAAAACAAACCATCCAATAAATTAATAATATTTAAAAATATTTATGATAATAAAAAAATCATTTTCAATAATTGAAAAATGTTGAATATTATTTAAATAAAAAGCCAAAAATGATATAATTTGAATTAAAAAAATATGTTATTCAATTAACACAACTACGAGTTTAACAACACAGTGTATAAAATGAAAAAAAAATTAACACATTAAGTTTTATGGCCAAATTGAGTGAAAATTCTTATATAAAAATATTAAAATAAAATTTAATAAAAAGAAATTTTATATTCTTTTAAAAATAATTATTGATTTTATTTTTATTTTTATAATAAAGGAAAGGCAAATAAATTGCATTATAACAAACTCTGACAAAGATTGGTATTCAACTAATATGGATCCTTTAATCAAAAAATCAAACAATTTCAAATAAATTGAAAAAATATTATTGACAAAAATAAATCGTCTTTAAAACAATAATAGAAACTAATTTTAAAATTATTTATTGACTGAGATACCTTCACTATAAATAAATTAATAAAACATTTAATTTAATACATTGATTTTTATAAATATATTATTATTATAAAAATTTGAATTAAACGAAGAACGATAGGTCAAAATCAACACGTCTTCTCGCGAACGAGATAATATTCAAGAAAACAAATTAAATTCAAAAAATCTGCATTTCATTTACAAGAAAAAATAAATTTAATATTTCAAAAGATTTTTAAAGATTAGTTTAACATATAAAACAAATTTAAAAAATACTAAACCACAAAATTGGGGAGGGACCATCGGGGGGTGGGGGGCATATGTCGGGGGTCTGGTCAGGGTGAGCTCAATTCTCGGGGTCGGGGACCCCGATCGGGTAGGAAGCAACAAATTTCTAACTAAAAACATTTTTTTTTTTTTTGATAATTTATTTTATCATTAATTTTTTCTAGTGCATTTTTATTAGATGCAGGGACAATAAAGTGATCTTTGTTGCGAAAAAATGAAAAAGTTTTAATGTCGACAAATAATTTTTTTTTAATTAATTTTTCTATAATTATTGTAAATATGAATCCAATTTTTGAATTCAATTTTTATTTATCATTTCTTTATAAATTGTTAAATTACGTAAATTTTAAAAATGAAATATTTGCATATTTTACGGTGCTGGTGCGTTTCTTAAATCCGCCAATGGTTTTGGTTACAAAAAATGGGTAATATTTATAAATTCATAGCTTGGTTCAAATTCACCAAATTAATATTAAGTGATATTATTCAATCGCTTTAACTGTTTTCTTTCGGAATATTATTTTTCAAAAATTTTTTCTTAAGTATAAAAAAAGTTATAAAGCATTGAACATGATATATTTTTTGCAATTGTCATGCATATATAATTACAAACATTTAAAATTTAAAAGTGTTTAAAATGCAATTGTCGCAAAATTATTTTTATATATTCGATAGCCCTAAGAATTGTCTATTTACCTCTAAAATTTCAGAAAATTTCATTGAGTTTCAAAAATGTTCTTGGCAAAAAATTCTGATTTAAGAATTTTGAAATTTTTATGACACATCTTTTTTTATATATAAGTAAAAAATTTAAAAAATTATATTCTGATCGAGAACACCTAGAGCTATTGAATGGTACCATGAAATATTAATTTGATTGAATTATACTTTTAAAATTTGTCAAAATTTAAGAAAATCAAAAAAAAATGCTAAATTAAAAAATATTAGCAAAAAAACAATCCGTAATGAAAAAGAAATGTTTATCAAAATTTTAACGTGCTGAGCCGAACCGAAAATAGCCTAGTGTGGGCGAACCGAAAATTGTCTCTGTAGGGGCAAGCCAAAAAAACAAATATAAAAGCACTTAACTTGCATAAAAGAAATTATCAACATAACAAATAAATCCAAAAAAATATTAAGATGTGGGAGCAAAAAACATTCTTAATTAGAAACTTAAAAATTGTCATAATTTAATTTAAAACAAAATTGAACCAATTTATTTAAAAAAATTATAAGTAATATAAAACGAGAAGAAAAAAAATGCATCAAGCAATTTGATGTGCTATAAAGGATAAAGCTTCATTTGACGCGAGTTAGTTATTTTAAAAAAATACAAAAACTATCAAAAATTATAAAAGAATATTATAAATAACCCTAACTATAAAGCTAAAATTTTATGTTTTTTTTTTTATTTTTTTTATAAAAAATTTAAATCAAGCTGTTTATTTATTACAATAGTAATATTTATTAAATTTATCAATGGAAAAAAATAAATAGAATCTAGCATGTGCACTTGAACAAATACATTTATCAAATCGAATATTAAAATAAAAAAATATTAAAATATCTTTCAACAGAAATAAAACAAATGTGTAAAAAGATCTTTTCTGAATTATTAGTATATCAGTTCAAAATCTTTTTAACAAAATTATAAAATACGATGTAAGATACTTAAATTAAATAATCAGAAAATTAACGAATGTAAAACATGTCGCTGTTCAAATGGTTAGAAATAATTATAATAAAAAAATGATTTCAAAACAATAAATCTTACGAAATTAATAAATAAGTAGTATGTAAAAATGCACACGTTGGCGGATGTACGTCAATTTTTTGCAATTCAGATGAAATTCTTAATTATTATTTTCAATTATCAATTTAAAATTATAACTAATAGGATCGAAACCCAGGAATGAATTTACCATAACTAAATTTAAATTAAATACAAATTAAGTTTAAAAAACACATTCATTATTAAACACAAAGATAATCAAATTAACTTAATTTAAAAATATCATCAAAAATTTTTTTTATAAATATTTAAAGATTCTTTTAATGTCCAAAGAAAAAAAAGCATTAAATTAAACTTAATTCAAATAAAAGTCAATCACAATTATTAAATATTCATTCGATTATTTTCTTTCTTTTTTGAGTAATCCTTCATTAAATCATTATTATAATGTCTCCTAAAAATAAATATTTTAAATTATGTTTTTTAATGGATGTAACATTATTAATAATAAAAATGAAAATTATTTTGATTAAACAAATTATATATAAAATTATTTATTGACAGAAAATTTATTTTTAATTTTTTCTTATAATTAGAATTTAATCAACATAATATGAATAATACAAAAATATGAATAAAGTATTAAATATATTTAGTAATTTAGGTTGAAATTAAGAATTAAAACAAATAATTAAAAAGAAAAAAAACTAAAATTTGTTAAAATGTTAATAAACTGATTTTAAGTTATAAATAATTATTTTTTGAAAATAAAAATATTACTAAACATTAAAAGAGATATTTAAATTTAAACAAGTGAAAATGAAAAATCAGAGAGAAAAAGAATTACTGTATGAGTATGCAATAAACATGGTTGAAAAGTTTCAAAGACAAGTTATTTCCGATACTTTAATAAATATACTCAAATTAATAAATAATAAAACAATTTAATGAAAGAATTATAAAAAACGAAAAGTAAAGTTATAATAAAACAGATTTTTACACATTCAAAACATTATAACCATTTCATCATTAATTTGGCATAATTTAAAAATTACAGCAGAGAACTACAATTATAATACAAGAAAAATTTAATGAAAAAGAATTTTAGTATCATGATTAATCACAATAAATATGTGGTGCATTTACCAAGATTTTTAGAAAAATAATAAAAAGAAAACAAACAAATTAGATCAAACCTTAATAAAAAATTATGATAAAAAAATATTTTCAAAAAGCATCTTATATTAATATTGCAAAAACAAATTTTTAAATTTAATTAAACTTTCTCTTAAAAAGTAAGTACACAGTCCAATAAAACATGCTAATTGAAAACTATTAGTAAATATAAAGCATAAATTATTTGTTACTAACATAATATGAATTTTCAAAATAAATATAAGTGAGAAATGTTTTTTTGAAATCCCTTTCCAATAATAATATTTTTATTTAAAATTTGAAATTTATTATTGGAAGAAAAAATTATAAAAAATTTATTCTGTAATAATAATTCTATTGGAAATCCATTCATATGCAAAAATGGTTAAATAATTAATATATTTAAAACTGAAAAATTTTATTCCCCATTAAGATATCTTTCATTATTAATATTTACATTTTAAATTAACAGCATATTTCAAAATTGGCAATTTTTGATGTTTTTTTCTTAAAAATAACAAATAAAATTAGTCACAAAAAATAGAGTCATAAAACAATATATTATACAGATTTATTAGATATTAAACTTAAAATTTGAAATTTATTATTTGAAGAGAAATTGTAAAAATGTAATAAATTTTCACCAGAGTCAAACTCATCGTTTGGAATCATCATCACAAGTGAATTTAAAAAAAGATATATTTGAAAAATAATATTTTTCAAATGAATATTACTACAAAATAATTAAGATTAGTCGATTATAGCTCATGGCCAAATCAATTTCAAAAATCAGTGTTTCAATTAAAAACAAATGCTAATACGAAATGTTAATATTGATTCTCAAATAAATAAACAAAATTATTAAAGTAAAAAAATTAAGTTTCTAATTTCTAAATTTTTTAGGTAAAACAGAAATTTAATTCAATTCATTGTGAAAAAATAAATAAAATTTCTTTAAAAATAAAAATTATTAAATAACAAACAACAAAATAAAATAAGAAATTTTTTTATAATAAACCACAATTTGTCTTGAATGTTTTCGATAATAGAATTTCATATTCCTAAATTCAAATAGAAGAGAGTATTATATTTTATAGGTGCGGACTGAATTTTTACAACAGTCACCTCGATAAAAACAAAAAGTTCTAAAGAATGAAACGGAATTTTATTTTGGAGAATTTGGAAAAGCTATTAAGAATCTGACATTTTTTGCAAAATTTTAAAGAAAGCAACTAAAAAGTTAATATGACATCTTAAATAAATATTCAAATAAAATTTAATTGTTTTGACATTAAAATAAAAAGAAAATCAATTTTTTTAAGTGACAGATCAGGCCAAGGATGGAATATATATGCACAGTAGCATTAATTGTTTATCTTAAAATTAAAAAAATTGTACGGTGAGTTTTCTGAAATAATTGAAAAAAAAATACAAAATACTATATTAATTCTGTTGAAATTTTAAAAACTCGAAATCATAAAATCAGGTAATAATAATTATTATTTATTAAAAACAAATTATTAAATTCTAAAAAAAGTAATTGATTGCATTATGAAATTTGAAACCATAAAACTGTAAAAAATATAAACAATATTTATTATTAATAATACAATTCTTAGAGTTATAAAAACCAAAAAAAAATTATTATTTATTAATTTAAATAGGAAAATAAATTAAAAACTTAATAAAATAACACATATAAACTCTGTGCTTCACTGTGACATCATTTTTTAGAGGTCGTGAATAAATTTAAAAAACAAATAATTGTATTCAAAAATAAAATAATTAATATCATTAAATATAATTATTTAACTATTGTTAAAATCAACCGTTGTTTTAAAGCGGCATATTTCACATTAAAAATTATTTGGCATTTGTAAATAAAATCAAGCTATATTTTTTCTAGTTTTTATAAAACATTTATTAAATCATGGATGGTATCCGTCCTTGGATGACAAGGACGTCCTTGGAAATGAGCATTTGGAAAGGTTTTTAAAAAATTCTAAGTAATTAGATATCTTTTTGTAATTTTCAACAATATTTTGATTAAATTGTGGCATTATGTAAATAAAATGCAAATTTTCAAATTTTCTCATCCTTGTGAATGAATTTGTTACTCATTATTTTTAACTAATTGACATTCCAATAATTTAGGCACTAAGAATTTTATCGCATTCTCATTAATTTCTTTGCCTCTTAAATTTTAATAGAATATTTTAAGTAAATTAAAAAAATAGTTTTAAATTTGTAACGACAGATTTTCTAAATATTTTCATTTAAATTTTTTGTATTTTCGATTAAACAAGTATTTATATCAATTCTCAATTTTTGTCTCGGACAGCATTAATTTTTACTATCTTTATATAAATTTTTAGTTGTTTCAAACAACTAAAATATGAAATCTATTAAAAATAATTTCTTAAAATTTTAATTTCTGTTAATTGATTTTTTTTTATTTTCAGTTTTAAATGCTTACAATTATATAATTAAAAGTATTTTTTTAAATTTACTTTAAATCTTCTATTAAGAGCATATAAATTAATGATAAAAAATATTGAGAGACAACAATTCCAAACTATCTTAATAAATATTGATTATTTCCAAAATTTCTATAATAAAAAGGCATTAAATAACGACCATATTTTTTTAATATACAAATAAAATTTTCGATATCCAAAATTACCTGTTAAAAGTTAAAAAATATCAAGAAAAATTTTTTATAGAATTTAATATAATTGGGGTAATTAAGAAGGAATAACTTATTTTTTAAGAACGAAAGTGTTTTTTCATCTTGGCAGTCATATCCACGATAATATTACCATGAAAAAAGCTAAATTTTTTTTTATTATTTATTAAAAATAATAATTAAATATAAAGAAAATGAATCCATTTAGAGAACATTTGCATGTGAATTGGAGGTTAACCTTTGTTTTTATAAAAGTCAAAATTTATTATTTCTAAATAATATACCTAATCAAAACGCAAAAAATAAAAATTAAATCCTTAATATTAATAACGAAAAAAATTTCATTTTATACGCTAATTATTTAAAGAAATCATATGTTTTAAATATTGAATATACGATAACTATTTAAAGAAATCATATTTAAATATTGAATTTTGTATAAACATTGAAATTTTTTATATTTATACTAAAACAAAAAACTCACTCTAAAAGTTTGGGTTTTAAATATTAATATAAATAAAAAAACTTATAATATTTTAAATTATTATAAAATTTAGATAAAATAATATATTATTAGCAAAATATGCAACGATGAATACCGATTATTAAATACCTATAAATGAACATTAAATTAACTATTTGAAGTCAAATTTAATTTTTATTTCATTTAATTAAATTAAATATTTTAGTAAAATTATCTTGAAATGTAATTTAACTTTTCATTAATTATGTAATTATTAATTTTAATCACCGATATGTTCAAATTATAAAAATTCGTAATAAATAATAAATTTTAATAAAATACACCACACTTATATTGTGAATAACTTTCTATAAGCATCAACAGATACAACAACAAAAAAACTCAGTGATCATGTTATGGTAAATATTGAATATCAAGAATTTGTAAATATTAAAACATTTAAAAAGAAATTATAAACTGCGAGTAAATATTCAACAAGAAAAAAGCAAATAATTCTAACAAATATTTAAAAATTAAACTATTTTTTAAATTATAAAATAATTCATTTCAGTATTGTTTGAATATCTATTTTAAATTAATACTTTATTCAAACTTTTTGCATAGAATAATAATCATTTCATTAATTTGCCTTTAATTGATTTGGTTTTAATTACGCACTAACTTATGATACACATTTAATTGTTTTGTAATTTGTAACTGTAGTATTTATTAGCTTACCATAAATATTATGAGTTTAGAATTTTAATAAAAATATTAATATTTATATTCACATGAATAAAGTGAAAAATTTTCTTAATAATAATCAAATACCTAATTTACGATCAATATAAATGAGAAAATCAAAATAAACAAAAAAATAATAATAACATATATTAAAATGATCGCCTGCAGATGTGCCAAAGCGTTTGTTTGTGGCAAGAATGTAAAAGTAACTATTATTAGAAATAAATCTTACGGTTAAATAAGAGACGGAAAAATTAGAATAATAATAATAATTTGCCTACAGCATTAAGTTAAAAAATTATTTAATTTACCATTTCTTCAAAAACATTTTTTAAATTTTAAAAAAAGTAAAATTAAAATTTAACAATATTTTGTATATTTTAAAAGCAAAATATCAAAAATTTGTAATTGATTAAAAAAAAAATTTTTTTCCTAATTTTCTATTTTTTTCTTATTTGAAGGATTTGTGTATTCTTTTATTTAACATCTAATAAAAAATAATAAATTTATTAAGTATATAAAATAATCTCATCTTTATTTTTTATATTTGGTCTTTTATTAATTCTTTTCTAAAATAATTTGTTCATGCTTTCCCAATAGTAAATTTATTTGTTTGTTCAAATCAGATAAGCTTATTTAGGATAAATTATAAATATTTATATTTAGAAAATTATTATTTTTTATATTTTAAAACATTAAATTATTCCGAATATTAACTATAAACTTTAAAAAAATAAAGAATTAATTTCAATATAATTTTTTAAATAATGAATATTGAAATTGTGAGTCCAAGAAATAATGCAAAATTATCTTTATGTATGTATAAAAAAATAAAGTCCATTCGTTGAAAAATATACCGACACAACTTACCATGAGTGCAATATTCAAAAAGAATAATTCTCAATTAAAAAACATAAAAAAAACATTTGATTTTAAATAAATAGCACCTAAATTTCATTTATTCTCACTAATTTATTTTTCCATAAATTAATAATTTAAATTCTTAGGAAATAAAACTAAAAATTTTCAGAAATTCATAAATAAAATAATAATAAAAATTGACTGACAAAACAGCAATTTTAATGTGACATATTAATTTTAAAAAATAAATTAATAATTTCAACTCGAACAAGAAAATTATGAAACTAAATTATTTTAAAGTTTTTAAGAATTATTTGTTGAAAAATTTATCCTTAAGAGCATTTTTTTATTTCTTCTTTTCTTCGGGTAAATCAATTTTGAGTAAATTGAAAAAATTAAAAACTTAAATATTAATTACTAAAAATTACTACAAAAATAAATAATTTTTTTTAACAATTATCTAATGATTAAATCAAGGAAAAGACAAAAAAAAGTAAAATTGTTTTTACACTATTTGCATATAAAGGCAAGGAAAAATCTTCTACAAATCCTTCAACAAAATGCGAGTTTTTAATCACCATGAGAGTAAATATACAAAAAGAATTAAAATTTCAATTAAGAACTATTAATCAAATATAATTAAAAAACATAAAATATAATTCATAAAGTCAAAATCGAATTTTATGGAAGCTAACTAACTGATTAACAAAAAAATGATAATAAAAATTAAAGAATTTGGATAAATTTTTGTTATTATTCTGGATTTTTAAATTACTTTGCAAATTTTTATTTAAGCTTTTCCTTGTCTTATATTATATTTAAAAGTTTTGTTGAAGATTAATTAATTGTAAAAAAATATCTAATTTGTAATAGGTTTCCTTGCGCTAATTCTCGCGATGATTCCCTTTAAATATAATCTTTATAATTATAACTTCAGAATTAAAATTTTTGACACATTAATGTAGTTTATTTAATTAACCAAAATATAAAACGTAATAAATTTATTTCTTATTTTCATCTAATGAATGAAACAAAAATTTTTAAATTTTAAAATAATGAAAAAAAAAACAAATTTATTGGTTGTTTTTTTATAAAATTTATTCTAATTTTTAATTATTTCTTTTAAATTGATTTCTTTTAAGAGGTCGAAAAGCTAAAAAAATGAAGCACTTTGCCCTAAAAACAACAAAAATTATAATATTATTTATACTTAAATAATTATTTTTCGATATAAAATGATTTTAACTATGCTAAATTTTATAACTTTTACATATATAGGTTTCATTTAGAATTAATGAATATTATAAATTCTATTTTGTTTGTTTTATAATTTTTCTCTTATATGCTTCTATATAATTAATTCTCACGGTACGAGCATGAGTTATTTTTGTTTGCTGATGATCATCTTCAGCATAAATATATATGTTAGGGTTGGGACCCAATTGTCCGTTACCCATTTTGACTTACTTTATTTGTTTCTCCCATTTTCCCTTCGTATGTCACGCCCCCTTTTCCGCCCATAAATACCCGCGTTGTTGACCCTTCCCTCGTATTTCTTCATTTCATTTATTTTGTTCCCTTTGCTCCCAATCAATATTTGACCCTGTTCGCCCTGTCCTTTCTTTTTGAATAAATATTTTTTTTATTCCTCTTCGGACTTTGGGGCGTAACAATTGGCGACGCCCGTGCAGACTTTTGACTGTGGGCTTATTGATTTGATTGTGGAGGAAGAGGTTTAACAGCAACCGAGTTTTGCTGTGTCATCGCTGAAGACCGCCTGCATTTGTTATTATCTAGGCGATAATAACAACTTTTTGTTGGACCTGCTAACAGATTGACACTGTTAGTGTTGAGAAATTTTGCGCCGCTGATTTTGTGTCTTGGCGACACACTTCAGTTCATCCACGCGCACCCACTCTGTTTAGTAGCTTGGCGCTGCTAACAATTGAGTGGTGAACGACACGTCTTTTAAAACGAGTACTCTCGAGCTGAGGGGAAAGTCCACGAGCTGTGGTTAAGATGGCGACGCAATCCAACAACTCACTGCGGCAATTCAGCAATTGTTGGCAAATCAAAATGCTGCGCCAGCCGCAAATGCGCATGCTCTGCCAACGCTTTCGACCATCGACTGTTTTGAGCCATCGGACGATAGAAGCATTTCCGATTGGTTGGAACGCTTCAATTTTGCCCTCGACTGTGCGGCACCGCAACTGGCAGACGAAGCAAAAGTCAAACTGCTAATGACGAAGCTGAGTGAAGTGGCTTTCAGCCAGTACAGCAAGTCTTGTCTGCCGAAGAAAGTCATTGAATTTGACTACAGCCAAACAGAGGAGCGCCTAAAGATTGCTTTCAGCCGGCCACAATCAATTTGGATTGACCGCTACGAATGCCTGAGGGCCTCAAAAAGCGACGATGAAAGCTTTCGACCTTTCATCAACAGACACAAGCGACTCCTGCGTGATTTTCAGTTTGAAAAGCTCAACGAAGAGCAATTTTCATGCCTCATGCTTTTGACGGCACTGAAATCACCGAAGGATGCCGATCTGAGAAAGCGAATCCTTTCGAAACTTGCCGCGGATGGCGATTTGGTGGCATATGATGGAGTTGTAGAAGATCTCCAAATGTATCAATCGACCATCGCTGAAGAAAGTTCTCGAACAACAACCGATGGGCTCGCGAAATTTGATGGCGACCAAACTGAAGGGCCACAAGAAGCGAACGAACTCGGATCATTCGTCAAATGCGAGCAGCATTTCGACAGGAACTCGCAGCAGCAATCGATCGCAACGCATATGTTGGCGATGCGGTTTGAGCCATTCGTCGAGGCATTGTCGACATGAAACAACCGTCTGCCGAAAGTGCAAGAAAAGTAACCACTTGCAAAGGATATGTGCCAAGCACCAGGCATGGTTCAAGAAGAATGGAGGAAAGAAGGACAAAGCAGTGAACAACATCTGAGTTGGAGTTTTCCTGGTTAAATCTGATAACCAGAGGAAGAATGGACTGATCGATATCCCGATTGATATGAATGGCACCAAAATGGATTTCATTGCAGATTTCGGCACCGAGAGAACTGTTCTTCGTGAGGACACGGTGCGCAAAATCGGAGCATTGAAATTGAGCCGTTATCAAGAACGTGCTCAGTACCACGATGGCAAAACTCGTCCATTCGTTGGCAAAGGAAAGGCAACTTTTTCGTTCGGAGACCGCTCATGCTTTGGACAGTTCTTTGTTTCCAAGGACGGATCAAAGAATCTGCTCGGATTGGACATGATGGATAGACTTGGATTGTCGGACTCCATCAGAAATGGTCTGAAGGACAAATTCCGAACTGAGACTTCCAAAGAGAAAGGAGCGAGCCAGAAGAAAAAGAAGAAATTCTTCAGAAAAGACGGACGTGGCAAAAAGAAGAATTTCTTCGCTGTGGGAGCGAATGTGATCGCCAGCTCGGGAGATGAGCCATGGCGTGCCGGACGTGTGATCAGCTAAAGAGGGCGCAATTACGACGTTCAATTTTTGGACGGCACGACTGGAGAATTCCCGGAAAAAGGTGTACAACCGTACAAGCCGGATGAAGATGAAAATTTGAATTTTCTTCTTGACGGATTTGGTCTCAAGAGAGCCTCATCCGATGGATCTCTCGGGAAGCACGGCAACGATGGCGACGAGATCAATTGAAAAATGATCTTCCAGCTTCCTACTGTGGGCACGAGGCATAAGAACGCCGACCTGAGGATGCGGATGATGGACAGAGGCCTGGCACTTTTCAAGGGGGGAGATGTTAGGGTTGGGACCCAATTGTCCGGTACCCATTTTGACCCTTTACTTTATTTGTTTCTCCCATTTTCCCTTCGTATGTCACGCCCCCTTTTCCGCCCATAAATACCCGCGTTGTTGACCCTTCCCACGTATTTCGTTCATTTCATTTATTTTGTTCCCTTTGCTCTTAATCAATATTTGACCCTGTTCGCCCTGTCCTTTCTTTTTGAATAAATATTTCTTTTATTCCTCTTCGGACTTTGGTGCGTAACAATATAGTATGTTATTTTATAAAAAATTAAAATAATAATGAAAATGTTGAACATTAATATCTTTTTATTCTTTTTTATTTGTTAATATCTGATAATTGAGTATTTTATCTTTTTTGAAGATTTATTTTCATGGTGAATGTCGTCATTTTTAAAATATTATTTTTGTTGTTAATTTTTTTAAATTTATTCTAAAGATTGGCTATTTGAAAATAGTAAAATTTTTATTTATACAATTTAGAAAATAAATGTTCCTTGCACCCAGAATTCCTCTGACAAATGAGAGGCGTTGCTGCACTCCTTTATGGTATTTTTTCGTTATTGCAAAATTTTCTTAATTAATTTATATAATAATCAACTTCATTATTTTTTCCAAAATAATTTTGTTTTAAAATACTTTTTTGAAAAAGAATCGTTTTAAGTTTATGGTACCAAAATTGGAGAAAATTTTTTTTTGGTTTTAATTATTAAATTATTAGATTGTAATGATCGAATGAAAAAATTCAAATTATCATTAACTTTTTATTTCGTTTTAATCTTATTTTTAATAGAATTTATTTTTAAATTTGTTTAAAAAATCATTTATTTTTCCACATATTGTGCTTATTGACAAATATTTTTATTCTTTAAAAATATTATTCACTGAACTGTATTCCACGAATTGTTGTTTTTTTTAATCTAATTTTAATGTTTAAATTTTTTTTTTAATATTTGGACTTTTATTTGTTTCACTTTTTTCTAAACTTCTTTTAAATCGCATATATTTATTTATAACAATCTGATTTTGTATTGATAAAAGTAAAAAAAAACAGACAAAAATATAATTTTTATAAACAACTAAATTCTCATTTTTGAATTGATAAATCTTTTGTTTTCAAACTTTCTTTTTGTAATAAGTCGTGGAAACTTTCTCCCATGCGTTTTTGTTCGAAAATAAACAATTTAAAAACTCTAAGATTTTTTTACAAATACCGCAGAATCTATTTTTTGATAATTACTTAATAAGATTATTTTGCGTTTAATTTTATATGTTTTCAAAACGATTTAGTATATGCTTTTTTATCCATCATTAATTATTTTTAATTTAGCATTTTTCATTTGATTTTCTAATAATTTTAATTTTTTCGAGTAATTCTTTTTTTTTAATTTGCAATAACATTATCAGTTTTATTTAATCGTATTGAATCGTTCTCACTCTGGCATTGAAATGTCTCTTTATGACTAGCAATTATCGTTTTATATTATTTTTATTTTTTTGAATTTTTTTCTTCATGACTTCATCTAATTTTAAAA
>SIJG01000090.1:0-11126 GCA_023374025.1 Heterodera schachtii | reverse complement strand
GGACTCTCGCCTCTCGCCAAACTCTCTCGTCTTTTTGGGGACTCTCGCCAAACTCTCGCTCTCGTCTTTTCTGAGACAAGTCACACCACTGGTACATAAGTACTATTCTTTATTTTGAATATTTTCTAAAATATTTCCAAAATGTTTCAATTTATAATAATAAAAATAATTCTAAATATTCACATTTTTATTATTACTAAGATGAAATTTGATAGTTTTTATAAAAAAATAAAATATATCTTCTATAGATTTAATGTTTTTTAAATAAAAGAAAGTAATTTTTTAATAAAAAAAACAATTAAATAAAATAAATGATTTGAAAAAACTTTAATAATATTTCTTCAAGAAATGAAACAAATATTAGCCAAGGAGAGAAAATAAATATATTATTAAAAAAGAAAATGTTAGCAAAGGACAACAATTCCAGAAGAAAGCGATCTCTAGTCAAGAGCTTAAATAAAAATAAATAGACAAAATTAAATTCTGAAATTTAATAAAAATGGAGATAATTAATTTTTAAAATAAAGAACAGCAAAAATGAAACATTTATTAATTAAAAAAGAATGTTTAAAAACGCGAATTAAACCATGAAAATGAAAAGCAATTTTAAATTCTAAAAAATAAATAAATTTTGGCATTAATTTTTTTCTAAACAATTTAGAAAAGGAAATGAATAAGTATTATTTATTTATTACATACTAATTTGAGATAGATGAATAATGACACATATGAGCAAGAAAACGAAAAAATAAAAAAATTCGAATTTTATTCAGAAACAATAAATGTTTTAAAGATATTTTAATCCTTTTCAAATAATAAATTAATTCATAAATAAATAATTATCATTTACTAAAAATTTACAAATAAAAAATTATCAAAAACAACCAAATGTTTAATTATAATGCTATAATGCTAACCAATAAATCTGCATATATTTGGCACCAGAAAATGAAAAAATAATAAATAAAAATAAGTATTTGAGTTATAAATATATTCTCTATAATAACGAAAAGAACAATAACCAAAAACTGAACACGGAGAAAGCAAAAACAAAATGTTAAAAGAATGAAAATATTTCACAAATTACATAAAACTGAATTATAATTACGGAAAAATAAAATTGAAAATGCATATATCCAATTAAAACTATACCAAATTACGGAAAATAAGAAAAAAACTAATAAAATTTTAATACAAAATATAAAGAATGAATTTCATTAAAAATTAATTAAATCTTTCGGACAGCAAAAACAAAAATTAAATAATAGGAAGAAGCTTAAAGACTAAAGTTAAATTTAATGGTTCAATGTAGGGTTAAGCCCCGAGGCCTCGGGGGGCAAAAAGTCGGGGGCCGGGGACCTCGGGGGGCGACATGTCGGGGGTCGGGTCGGGGGGAGCTCAATTGTCGGGGCTCGAGGACCCTGATCGGGTAGTGATCAACAAAATTTTTTAACGAAAAACTCAATTTTTATTTTTAAATGCTCGTAAATCTTCCTTTTTCTCACTTTAATCATCTGATTTCGTTAGCGCCAGCAAGAGTGAGTCCAAGCTAGCCTTTAAACCAGGGGCTTCCATTTGTTCTTATTTATAAGAATTCTAATTTTGGGGTAGCGACAAAAATTGTTCTGATTTCTTAAATATATTTATAATAAGGTCTGCCACAAAAATTTTTTGATCTTTTGGTCCCGAATGTACTGAAATTTGTCCTTATTTCTAAGATTTTCTTATTTTCAGGCTTCAGCTAAACTTTCATTTTTTCAGATTAATGTTTTATTTCGCTGATTTTTGAGAAAAAAAACTTTTAAATGGCTATTTTTATGTATCCGTGATGCGCGACCGCGAGATTTTTCCATGCGCGCCCCACCCCTGATCGGCACCGCCGGTTCGCAAAAGCTTATTTGTTCTTAAAAATTTGGCTCAAAATCGCGCAAAAAATTGGTCATTTTTGGTGAAAATCTGTGGGCAAAATAAACTCAAATTTTCAAAAAATTCTCCCGGCGGCGCCTATCAGCACCACAGCCCTAAATTGATAGCATTTTGATCAAATAAATTGTAAAAATTTACTGATTTGAAAAACGTTGCTAATTGTTATTATTTTTGACCCTAAAATCTTATTTTACGGCCTTGATGTTCATGTTTTAAAATTAATTAACGATCGGCACCATGGTTTTGTAGGACCGGCGGTGCCGATAGGCGCCGCCGCAAAATTTTTCGTAATTTTTAATGAATTTTATTAAGAAAATTTGTTCAAAATCTCAAAAATTTTCAATATTTCCCGCCTTCGTGGATGAATTAACTTTTAAATTTTTAAAACGCTCGGAGTCCCCAATCCCCCGAAATAGTGTCGGGGGGTCGGGGGGCAAAAAGTCGGGGGTCGGGGACCTCGGGGGACGACATGTCGGGGGTCGGGTCGTGGGATTGGTCCAAAAAACGTCTCGGGTCGGGTCGGGGGCCGGGGGGCTCGGGGTCGGGGCTTAACCCTAGTTCAATGAATAAAAAGCAAATAAATTTTTTATTTTAATACAACTTGATCATATTCACTCCTTTATGGTGATCGAAACACCTAAAAATACATCGAAAATCAGGGAAATTTTCGAAAAAAATTCCCAGTGGAATAGGAAAATTTCCTGGAAAATTTTGAATAAGCTCATTGAAAAGCACAAAATTCACTACCGAATTACCTTTTGAATGGTAGGGCTACGGCTTGTACACAAAAAGTTATACTTTGAAAATTGGACAACTTTTTGACTTTTCTGATCACCATGAAGGAGTGATCTGATGAAGTTTGTGTAAAAGACTTTTTTTGATCACGTTTTAGTCAAGACTTTTTTCCATCACTGTATTTACCCAAAGAGATACCGTACTGATGAGGCCCGGTCTCTTTCGGATTTAATGATTCAAATTAACAGTTTGTAAATTAGTCCGTTCGGTTTTTTACACATTTTAAATTTGAAATGCCATTTTTGACCAATTGTAAAATGGGCCAGTTCCTTCTCAACCTTACTAAACATTCTTGGTATTGTTGGAAGCATTTGAACTCTATTATTAACCTGCGAATTTCCAATTTTTTTTATTCATGTACAAATAATCAGGCAAAAAAGTTTGAAAAATAGGTTTTTGAGTTCCTACCGGCCATAACTTTTTTGAAACTTAGCTACAATTTTTTAAATTTCCATATTAATAATAAACACATAAGCTATCAAACAATACCAAGAATAATTAATTTGATTGACAATTAAAGAAGTTTTGTCCGGTGGTAACTAATTTCAATATTTTGGGATTTTCAGAGATTACAATTTGTTTATTTTTTGCTATATTCTACTTTTCAGTTTTCATTTTATATAAAATACAGAACCATACATACATAAATAATTTACATCATTAAAAAAATGAATTCTCAAAATATTTATTTTAATAATTATTTAAAAAATCAGTTTTAAAAAATAATTCTCTGTAAATGAATTAAAAAAAATTAAGATCAAATTGCAATAAGTTAAAAAAACCATTAATTTATAGTTATTCATTATTTAATGATAATTCTTCTTGAAAAAAGGCACCGCCGGAGGAAAAATTGGGTTAAAAAATATTAATCATAAAGAAAGAATTGAATGCAATGATAAAAAGTAATATAAATAATTCATTAAATAATTTTATTTATTTAAAAGTGGACATTTCATTGAATAATGTGAAGCTTACAATTAATATAACAAGAAAGTTAAAAATAAAAATTTAACTAAAAAGTATAAATTTTATTAAAATTTGGAAAATCATTTTATTTCTCAAAATAAATTCTTATTTTATTTTAAATAAAAAACTAAAATTTAACAAAATTAAATGGCGAAAAAAAGAGAAAAATAAATTTGAAAAAAAACCACATATAATACATATGCACAATGCGTCTGGTATTCGGAATTTATTAAAAGAAATAATCATTAATAAAAATAAAAATAAATTAATAATTTCAAATCCTCCTCCTCCATGTCTTCATCTTCATAATCTTCTTCATGATGATTTGTGCAGGATAAGGTTAAAAAATCTAAATAGACTTGAAAATTTTAATTAAATTTACAATATTACAAAAATTTAAAATAATAAATCTGGCTAAAATCCATTTTGAGAAATAAGCTTTATAGAAATGAAGACAATATAAAATAATAATATAACAAATACAAAAAGTAAAAAGGAACCGTATTTTTTTAAAAAGCAAAAATGGATAAAATTAAGCTAAATTTTATATATAAATTTTTTAATATGATTTTTCCGACAAAAAAAAAATTAGATTTTATTTAACAAAAGCCATCGATATGAATCAACGTAATATATCAGCCAAAGAATCACTTTATTTTTCGTTTTACATAATTAATGCATTTTCAAAGAAATCAAATAAATTTAAAAATTAATATTAACTGAATATTCAGAAAAATTTTTTTTAATAAAATTTAAAATGCCTCCAATTTTAATCATTTTCATTTAAAATGATATTATTGAAAATAATAAATCTTAATTAAAAATAAACATCCGAACATAAGTTCTCATGTCGGATAATCATTTGCGTATAATCAATATTGAATAATAAATTATAACAATTAATTATAAAACATATTACATAACGAAGCTATAACACAATTATCAAATGAAAAGAAAAAAAAACAAAAACAAAAAATAAGTAAAAGTTATTATTATTGAAATAAATCATTTTAAATATTTGTTTAAATATTTTAAGTAATAAAAGATTTAATTTTATTTTATAATTTTAATATTATTTTAAAAACATAAAATGTATAAGCTCGATCAGTTTTTAATAAAAAAAAAAACCTTTTTTTAATAATAAAATATTTATTTTAATATTTTATTTATTTTAGCTAAAAGGATGGCAAGGAAGGGAGCCGCAACTCCGTCAATGCTCAAGTGAGGATAAGCTAATATATTTAATTAATAAATATAAAAAGTGTAATAATACATTTAATATTAAAAAAATAGTAAAAACAAAAATGGAAAATAAATTTTACTAATAAAATTAAACATAAATAATAGATAATAAATATAAATAAATGTGTTAACTCATTTCTTTATGGAAAATATATTATGCTGTAAATTTTATTGAAATTGTGCCTTAGCAAAAGTATTTTCTTTGAAATCATTATAATTAAGGAACGGATTTTTAGGTTTTAACCTTTTTTTTTTTGCGGATAGTACTTGATGAGCGAAGCAAGAAAAACACATTTTCTCCGAACAATTTTTGATTTAGAGCGACTTATCAGCACCAAAAAAACTAAACCGGGTGGGTTAGCACCTTTTTGGCATTTTCGAATTTTAGCACCTATTTTGGCATTTCGAATTTTAGCAAATTTTCCAAGGCCAAGTTGACGCGGAGAGAGCAAATCGAACACCGAAAGCCAACAATCGGCAAAAATGAAACTGAAAAGGAAAACCAAATTTTTGAAAATTTTATTGTTTTACATTTTCTTTTTTGGTTATTTAAGGCGGTCCCAATAACTCCAAAGAATGGCGTAACATCCGGCAAACAATGATATCAAGCTTTTCCAATTTGGTTGATAAAACCTTTACAGGAGCTCATTTTGGGATGGTGTCAAGTGAAATTTCATAGTATTTAGCAGAAATTTAATGCTTTTAATTAAAAAAATGTATAAAAGTTAAGAATACGCAAATCGTGCAGAATCATTTTTGAAGAAATTGACAGGAGAAAAATTCGAAGAAAACGATGAAAAGAAATAAATATAAAAATTTAATAATATTCTAATGTGATTGAAAAAAGCCAAATAATTAGCTGATCATAATTTATCAACAATTTCTCCATTTAATAGCATTTCCACCAAACTATTCATCGATAAATGCCAAAAAAGCAGGGTGCCCAACATGGGCAAGCAGTACTTTGGTGGAAAGGTGATAAACTGAAAGTCTGTTGACGGCAAACGAATCTAAATAATTATACGGTAACTTCTGATTGATTAAATGTACTGATCTGCATGCCAATTAATTAATTATCCTTAATTAAGAGCATTTATCGCTCTAAGAAGCTTCTACCGTATGAATGGCCCTTTTGGCGGCACTTTTATGTAAATAAAATGATAATTAATTAATTGGCAAGCAGATCAGTACATTTAATCCATCATAAGTTAGCGTATAATTATTTAGATTCATTTGCCGTCAACAGACCTTCAGTTTAATTATAATAAAATATAGAGATAAAAAGGAATTTTAAGAAGGCACATATAAAATTAATTGATTCTTAATTCTGTAAAAAAAACTTTTAATTTATAAAAAGAAAAGCATGAAAGATAATAGACATATAAATTAATCGTAACAAATTTAAAAACGAATAATATCTAATAAAATTCAAATGAATAATTAAAAAAAAACATAATTATAAAACGAAAAAAAAATACATATAATATTATAAAACCTTTTTATTATAATTAATATTAATTTATAGAATAAAATTTTAGTATGACTGTGACTTATGTATAATCAAATAATTTATTTCTTAAATTTATTAAAACATTCTTTTTTTGATGGCATCAGAAAAATAAAATCTGCTCAAAATATCACAGTAAATCGATTACCAGAAACTTTAAAATAATCATTATTATTAAAAAATGAATATTAATAACTTACTTACCCCTTATTAATTTAATGTTAGCGAACTCTTACGGAAAACGAAAAAATAAATGATATAAAATTAAATTAAATAAAAAATAATAAATTTTTAATTTAATAAATATTTTACTATTCTTAAATGATACTTTATTTAATCAAACTTTTATTTTTTTTATTTTATTTATGTTTTTTATTAATTATTTATTAAAATTTCGCATGAAAATTCGGAGACCTCCTGCAACCAAAGAAATAAAAAACAAAAATGTGATATAAAAAGAATTTTTTATGCTAAAAGTTATTTAAAAATACCCCATTAAATAAACCGAATTAAAACATGATATTTTTCGGCATTAATTTTTCTTTTAAAAGAATTCACCAAAAAATTCTAAAAATTATCATTTATGAAGTCTGGTAACAGTTTCAATTATATTTATCATTTAATTATGATCATATAAATTTAAAAGCTTAATAGAATTTAATTATCACATAATTACCTCGAGCAGTATGAGAAAAAATACCAAGATTATTTAAATGCCAATATTTTACCATAATTAGAGAAGCTGATTGAATTCATTTTATATTATTAAACATTATTCTCTTTGAAAATAATGTGTTTTTAATTATAAATCATACATTATTAAATAATAAAAAAATATTTATAAAAAAAAATTAAAATTTATGTAAATAAAATATAGTTTGAATACCCCATTTATGTTACACAAAATAAAAACTTTAATTAAATAAACAATTTTTCAATTAGTGATAGCTAGCTAATAAATGTAATTAAAATTATAAAAGACAAAATATTGATAATAAGAAAATGAATAAACAATTCACATTAATAAAAATGAAAAAACAAAATAATAAATGAATAGAAATAAACAGAGGAAACATATTAAAAAAAAATTTATAATAAGCAAATTTTTATTTTTTCTGAATTAAAATGCAAATCACTCATTATTTAATAAAAATTATTATTTAAAATTAAGAAAAAACTTCCTCATCTTTTCAGGAACCTGTCAATTATTGGACAAAAAAATTAATAGAACTTTCAATGATTTGAAAAATAAAATAAATTTAAATTCAAATTTTTATGTGGTAAGTTTATAAAATTTAATTCTATTTTAATTTGTTTATTAAGTTATTTTTTAAGCTTTGCTAAAAGATCATTAACGGACAAGAAAAGTTTAATTCTAATTTATTATTATTATTAATAATAATAAGCAAATAAAATTTATAGAAATATGTATGTTATAGAAAGATAATTGGCCAGAAATTTAAGTTTTATTAGCAATAAAAAAGAAACAAATTTAGACTAATTAATTAATTAATCATTTGGCAGATGGTTTATCATTTAATCATATAAATATAATTTAATAATAGTAAATTAAAAAAAATTGCATAATTATTCACAAATATTTAATTTAAAAACTAAAAAACTAAATCGACAATAACTATTGAAATTTAAAAAATTTTATATAAAAAATAAGGCAAATAATTCGGAAACAATAAATTTTCCAATGAGATTAATCGTAATCCTCTTCAAACATTAAATATTTAATAGATTTAGATGAAAATAAATTTTTGAAGTTTTTAGCTCTGAAAAACCAGGTTAATTATATCAAAATTTTAATATATTGTAATAAAAGTTTTAATTTATTATGAATATAGCTCTTTCTGTCTTTTGGTATATATGAAATTAAACAAACCGAATTAAACCATGAAAATGATAAATTTTCGGCATTAATTTTTCTTTTAAAAGAATTCACCAAAAAATTCTAAAAATTATCATTTATGAAGTCTGGTAACAGTTTCAATTATATTTATCATTTAATTATTATCATATAAATTTAAAAGTTTAATAGAATTTAATTATCACATAATTACCTCGAGCAGTATGAGAAAAAAAAACCAAGATTATTTAAATGCCAAATATTTCACCATAATTAGAGAAGCTGATTGAATTCATTTTTATATTATTAAACAATGCTGACGAATTGTCCACCGACGGATTATATAAAATATTGAGGCTTTAAACCTATAACAAAATTTTTTTATTTAGTTTGAATTTTTATTAAAGAATTTTTTTTTTCTTTCCCAAAATTGTCCGCAAATGTCCCACTGCGTTCGTCCATTGATATTTTTTCAATAAAAGAGTAAATAATTACTCAATCAATTAAGCAATTAAATGAGTTTTACTAACAATAGAAAAAACGAATAATTTTAATTAATTAATTAATTAATCATTTGGAAGAGGTTTATCATTTTATTATATAAAGTAATTTAATAAAAGCGCTATTAAACCACAGCAAATTTTTAAAAAATACATAATTATTTATATATATATTTAATTTAAAAACCAAAAACTAATCCAACAATGACGATATAAATTTGAAAACTAAAATAATTTATTATAAAAAATCGTAAATTTGGTAAATAATTCGTAAACAATAAATATTTCAATTAGATTAATCCTTTTCAAACTTAAATTTGACAGAAATAACTCATTTTAATATTATTAATTACATTATTCGCTAAAATTTAATTCTACTTAATTAAAGAATAAAAAAATAAATTCACATTTCTATTAAAAAATAAACTTTTTTTTTGGAAATTTATATCACTTAATATTTTAGGAAAATTTAATAAATAAAATAATTTAAACCAAACTAATTCAACATATTTTTGATATATTTGAAATTTATATTAGATAAAAAACGCCAATTATGAAAAATATATTGAGTCAAGATCACTCAGCTGATTAGATAATTCGGCTGATGGATAATCAAAAAGTAAAATGAATAAAATTGAAAAATAAAGCAATGACACAAAAACATTAAATTATTTTTATATTCTTATGAAAAATCTCATCTCTTTAAAATTAAAATAACATAGAATAAAATCAAAAACACAAAATAATAGATTTAAAATGCTGACGAAATAATTATTGAAAAAAAACGAAACTGAAAAATAATTTTATGTATTTTTTAAAAGATAAAAAATAATATAAAATACTTCATTTACTAATTTAATAACTTATTTAAAATTGAACATTGATTGATCACGATCGAGGAAGCGTTAACATTATGAGGTCCCGAAACAAGAAAAAATTAAAATAAATTGCTAATACCAAACAATATGAAATTTTTCATTGCATTATAATATAAACTAAGACTTATATAAATAATAAATTTTTTTATCTAAAAAATACCTAAAATAAATGAATATTTTAAAGTGTAATTAAATCAAATCATTATTTGATTAATTAAATAGCCCAGCAAACAAAATAAAAATATATTTAAAAAATTAATTTATGATTAAATACCATTGAAATTAAATATTTCATTTTTTGAAAGTGTCTCCATTTTAGCGTGGATTTTCAGTTCCAAAAGTGGCAAAATATTTTTAAGTTTGTTAAAAAAGGGGAAAATAAGGACAAAATGTCAAATAATAAAAGCACGCCCTATTTATATATATTTGAAGCATGGGGCTATATTGTCATTTATCATAATACGATTTTATATGAGCGGGATGGATCTAATAAAAACAAAAAAATGGAAATAAATAATTAAAAAATAATTTATCAGCTCGAAAAAATGAAAACAAAAAATAAAATATTCAAATAAACAAAAAATAATAAAAAATAAAATATTAAATTTATTTCCATAAGATAAAAATAAATTAACAATATTAAAAGTTAAATTTGCAAAACAAATCAAACAGTTTTCAATGCGAACATGAGAATAATTTAATATAAAAAGTGAATTAAAAACTAATTATCAGATATTGGAAATGAACAAGAGAATAGAATTAATTTGTAGGAGAAGGAAAAAATAAAAATGTGATCAAAAAAGGCATTATTTAACATTATTAACATAAATATTAATTATATTTCCAAATAAACATAAAAATATAAATTTAAAAGTATCAGACGAATGTTAATTATTTTGTTAAACCTTTTCTCATTAATGAAACAGCAACAATTAATAAAAATTAACTAATAAAACGAAGAACAAAATATATTTATAAAAATTTGTTAATAGAATTTAATTCTGCAAAAAAGAACAAAAAAAAACATAAAATTCAAAATTTAAAAATTATAATTTAAAGTAGACGAAGAAATGTTTGCAATAAGCTCGATATGAGCATATGTTTATGAAAATTATTTATCGTAAAATATTCATCATTATTAAAAAATATTAATTTATTTAAATCATAATTTATTGAAACAAATGCATAAAATTAAAATTCATAAAATTAACTTATAAAATTATAGGTTTTGAATTAGAAAAGTAATGAATCAATTATAACATTATTAAAAACATTGTTTATACCTATAATTTTTTAAATTATTTTATTCAAATTTTTTATTTTCTTGATATAATTCTATAGCTCTAAGTGTTCTCTATTAATCTGCAAATTTTAAAAAATTTCGCTCAGTTTAAAAAAGTTATGGTCAAAAATCTCTGAAAACCAGGTTGCTTGTGTACTTTTGGTCATAACTTTTC